>JAOWBW010000074.1:1213234-1488312 GCA_026119855.1 Campanula takesimana
GAAATCACCCTCCTTAAGGAGCAGATCAAGAGCATGACTCCTCTTACTGATCGAAACCGTTTCTTAGAAGAACAAAAATGCTATATTTAAGTTAAAAATGATGAATTGGTCACTGAGATAATGACTTGAAAAAGATCACTAATGAGTGGACCAATTCTCGTGTCACTATGGAACAAATCTTAGAATCCCAAAAGCCCAGTGGTGATAAGGAAGGCTTAGGATTTCAAACTAGTGACAACTTTAAATGTGCATCTTGTTGTGAAAGAGATGAGAAATTTACCCAGCAAACTTTGGAAGGGTCGAAGGCTAAGCATCATGTTTCAAGGGTGTAGGACAAGAACCAAAGAAGAAACTAGAGTTCAACTATGTCTACCCTAAGAAACAAACTGGCAAGGCAAAGATGAAAGGTATTACCGTGGATGAACCTACCACAGATTCTACCTCATGCGGCAAGGCAGAGTCTTCCTACCGCAGAACCCTACCGCGGCAGACTACCTTCCGTGGTAAGTCGACCGCATATGGTGGAAATGCAGCAAAGTTCAAGAGGGTGAACTTTGTAAAGGAGACCGCATCCACACCTGTAAACGATGTTGTGCTGAAGACCGTGACAAAGTTTGTTAAACCTCAGTTGGGTGGCTTCCACCATTGTTCCGTGTGTGATGATTATGGTCACAAGGCTGCTGAATGTCTTTTAAGATTCACACCAAATCCCAGAAGGCTTTAACCCCCTTCTGTGAGGCAAGTGTGGGTTGTTAAAAGTTGCTAACCCTTTGGACCCAAAAGAATAAAAGGGGACCTTGTTCTAAATGTTTATTTTATAGGTTCTCTGCTTAATGGCTGGACTCTCCAAGGATAGATCAAGTTTATGGTATCTCGATAGTGGCTGTTCAAGGCACATGACCGGAGATATCAACTTATTGGAAGATGTCCGTGAAAAAAAAGGGCCATCGGTAACCTTCGGAGATAATAACAAAGGAAAGACTGTAGGATATGGAGTCATTCGTAAAGGAAAAATCACCATCCAAGAAGTCTCTCTAGTTATTGGACTACAACACAATCTACTCTCAATATCTCAGTTCTGCGACAAAGGATTGCAATGCCATTTCACTTCAAATTTCTGTCTCATCAAAGATGGCATATCCGGCGTCACTTTGCTCAAAGGGATTAGTAAGAAAAATGTTTATGTTGTTGATTTTAATTCATCTTGCATTTCTTCTAATCTCTGTTTTGTAGCAAAGAATGTTAGTGAAAATAGTTGGCTGTGGCATAAAAGACTAAGTCACTTAAACTTCAAGTATCTCTCCAAGATTGGAAGAGAAAATCTAGTTCGTGGTCTACCCAAAGTAGCTGATCACCACGATGAGAAGTGCACAGCATGTCAACTAGGCAAACAACCAAAAGCGTCTTTCTCCAGCAAGACGACACCTTCAACTTCTAGATGTTTGCAACTACTACATATGGACCTGTTTGGACCTGTTTCTACCGCAAGTATTGGAGGAAATAGATATTCCTTAGTTGTGGTAGATGACTACTCAAGATATACGTGGGTCGAGATGATGAGCTCCAAAGATGATTGTTATGACATTTTGACCGCACTTTTAGACAGCTCCAAACACAAAAAGAAGATGACATCGTTAGTGTTCGATCCGACAACGGTACAGAATTCAAGAACAACGGTGTTGCTCAATACTGCGATGATCATGGTATTGACCACAACTTCTCTGCTGCTGGAGTTCCACAACAAAACGGTGTCGTGGAAAGAAAGAATAGAACGTTGATAGAGGCCGGAAAGACAATGATTGCTGAAGCAAAGCTACCTCAATATTTTTGGGCTGAAGCCGTCAACACAGCATGCTTCACTCAAAATAGATCCCTCATCAATAAGACCTACAACAAACTCCTTATGAACTTTGGAGAGGAAGAACCCCCAACATAGCATACTTCAAGATATTTGGATGCAAATGCTTTATACTCTACAACGGTAAAGAACATCGAGGTTAAATTTGCTCCTAAAGCCGATGAAGGTATATTTATTGGGTATGCTAAACACTCAAAAGCTTTTCTTTTGTATATTTAATAAAACCACTCTAAGATAGTTGAATCCGTCCATGTTACTTTTGATGAACATTCTCTCCTTGAGCCACATATGGCTCCAAATATTGCTGATGATTTTGTTGAGATAAATGAGACAGGTACAATTCAACCACAAAATCAATCAACTCAAGGAAACCCATCTACCTCAACTGCACCTCCACCTACCTCATATGAAGCACCAGAAGCTACCTCATCTGCTGCTACCTCAAATGGAGTTGAAGTTGAGACACCCATAAATGTTGAAGAACCTATCCCTCAAATTACTTATGATTGGGATGGCTCAAATGATGTACCACTAGAAGACTTACAACCACCATCAACTCAACCAGACTTACCTCAAGAAGTTCGTGAGGTTAGAGATCACCCAATTCAGAATATCATTGGTGATTTGCATTCTGGTGTTAGAACAAGAAGATCAAACTATGATGCACTTAACGCATTCATATCTCAAGTTGAACCTAAAAAAGTTGATGAAGCACTCCAGGACTCAAGTTGGGTTGTGGCTATGCAAGAAGAGCTCAACCATTTGAAAGATGTAAAGTTTGGACCTTGGTTCCAAGGCCACAAGATCAAGGAGTGATTGGTACAAAGTGGGTGTTCCGAAACAAGATGGACGAGAATGGAAGCATCACAAGGAACAAAGCTAGTTGGTTGCACAAGGATATAGACAAGAAGAAGGCATTGATTATGATGAAACATTTGCCCCCGTTGCAAGACTCGAAGCTATAAGGATGTTCTTAGCTTATGCCTCTTACAAAAGATTCAAGCTATATCAAATGGATGTGAAGAGTGCATTTCTCAACGGAGAACTTCAAGAAACCGTCTTTGTTGCTCAACCGCCCGGATTTGAAGATCCCAAATTTCCAAATCATGTCTACAAACTCCGTAAAGCCTTGTATGGACTCAAACAAGCTCCACGAGCATGGTATGATACTCTATCTAAGTTTCTCCTTGAAAAGGGATTCAAGCGTGGTAAGATCGACACAACTTTATTCATTGCTAAATATAATGATCATACTTTACTTGTTCAAATATATGTAGATGATATTATTTTTGGTTCTACTAATGAATTGTTGTGTAAGCGTTTTGAGAAACTCATGAAAAGAAATTTGAGATGAGCATGATGGGAGAATTGACATTCTTCTTGGACTTCAAATTAAACAATGTGCTGAAGGCATCTTCCTCAACCAAGCAAAGTACACAAGAGATCTTATCAAGAAATTTGGACTTGAAAATGCAAAGGCATACGACACTCCTATGGCTACTGGTAACAAGCTAGATAAGACTTGAAAGGTAAGAAGGTTGATCAAACCTTATATCGAGGTATGATTGGCTCTCTCCTATACTTAACTGCTAGTAGGCCAGATATCATGTTTAGTGTTTGCGTTTGTGCTCGTTATCAAGCTGATCCTAGAGAAGCACATCTTATTGCTGTTAAACGAATTATTCGATATCTATCTGGGACTATTAACCTTGGACTTTGGTACTCCAAAGATTCAACTTTTGATCTTATAGGTTACTCAGATGCAGATTATGCAGCATGTACCATTGACAGGAAAAGCACGAGTGGAACTTGTCATTTCCTTGGAAATCGACTAGTTTCATGGGCAAGCAAGAAACAAGCCTCAGTCTCTGTATCTACCACAGAAGCTGAATATATAGCTGCTGGAAGCTGCTGCTGCCAAGTGCTGTGGATGAAGCAACAATTGGTTGACTACGGAATCAAAGAAGAAAATTGTCCAATCTTTTGCGACAATACATCTACTATTGCTGTCTCCAACAACCCCGTCATGCATTCCAAGACTAAACACATTGATATCAAATACCACTTTCTCAAGGATCATGTTGAAAAGGGTAATATCCATCTAGAGTATGTGAGTACTGATGATCAAATCGCAGATATTCTCACCAAGGCTCTTGATTCCAAGAGATTTAGATATCTAAGAGGAGAAATGGGTACGCTTGAACTCTAACTCAAACTTGTCCATAAGATTTCTTGTACTAATGTTTTTGTTTCCAAGTTTAAGATCAAGACAGGCTACACGGCAGATGACCCACGGTCAAGCAAATTACAGAGATCTAGAAACCCTCACTTGACCGCACTTCAAATCTGCCGCATCACCATATGCTGACCGGATAAAACCATGCTGTCATATAAAGTTAAAACATTCAAAGCAAGGTAAACACCTCACATCGACCGCACATGTCACGGTCGATATCTCAAGTTACCGCAATCAGGCCCAGGTAAGTCTTCTAACTTAGTAATATTTTGAGATATTTTGACGATTTCTACCTCAAGGGCACAAAGGTAACTTTCTATTTTCCCTCGCTTGTCTTTAATTCAAATCTTTTAAGGCATTAAATTTTTGTATTTAATCTTTATTCCTTAAAATATCCGAGCCGTCATTGGCTAGTCCGATGTGACCTCCTGCTACTTCGCATTTAATGAAAAGTGCTTCCTAGGTCGTGTCAGTCGACTTTTTTTACAGTCACCTCTTCCACTTCCCATCACCCTGACACTCTGCAAACTCTCTCTCCACCAAAACCGCTTCACCTTCTTATACTCCACCACTCTCTGCATTTCACTTTTTCAGAAAATCATCTCTCTCTCTAACCTCTCTCTAAAACCTCTCTACAAAACCGCCATTCTCTCTTTGAAATATTCTCTAAATGACTTCCAAACATCAATCTAAGAAATCCTCGAAATCAGTTGAATCAAGAGACGAACCTCAAATTCAATCTACTCCTCCAGTCGTAGTTATGGTATGAATCTCTTGAACTCGCCATTATTGTTCTTGGTAGAAATCTCGAAAACCCTTCATATTCCTTGAAATTTTTCTTCGATCTCTTCAAGTTATTGATATGAAAATCTTGCATTGATTGTTTATTTTGTTTCTAGTCAGTATATCTCTTGATTACATAGGATTTTTCAATTTTGTTAAAGCTCAGAATCCTTCAAATGGGTTTTTCTATATTTTCGAGTTTTCCCCTTTCGATTTCTGGGTTTAATGCTACTCGTTTCATGAAATTGATTTGATATAACTGATTAATCTACATTTCCAACTCTATTCATGTCATTTTTCATGGCTTTTGGTCATTTTCTGGGATTCTGGATATTGATGTTCATCGTATTCATCTTAGTGTTCTTCGTGTTCTTAATGAATTCACCTTTTTTATCCATGTTACTCTCCATGCTTTTGTAATCTGTGTTCATTTACTATTCATATTTTGATCTTATTTCGAACAACACATTTATGTTTGCGGTATCTTTATCTCACCTTGCTTACCGCACTTCTATTATTGCCGTGCCTCACTTGACCGTGCCTCTCTTGCCGCACTTTTGTCAAGTGCCGCACGATCTACCTAAATGTCTAAACTATGATTTTTTTTGTTGTTTCAGGATCTAAGTCACTTCATTCCAGACATTGTCTTAGATCTTGAAGATCTTAAGAAGGATGCCATTGGCCGCAATATTCTGGGCAGGATGAACAAATCTGGGATTCTCCCTCTTTTTACTCTTGATCAAGACTTTCATCTACCAGCTTTTGTTGACGAATTTTTCAACACGGCAGTTGAAATGGAAAGTACCGATGAACCTGAATCTAACCCCAAGTTCATTCAAGCCTCCGTGATGGGTATCCAGATGGCTTTTGATGCACGAGATCTAGCCCATGCCGTGGGAATTAAGAAGAGCAAAGAAGCTTTTGATGAGATTTCACGGCAGGAGACTCTAGGTCTTGCTAAGAAATTGGCTGGCACTGCAGACATTCTCAAAATCCAACGAAAGGATGTTGGTGAAATTATGTACCACATAGGTCATCTAGTGGACCATGCTTTATTGTGCAAGACAGGCAATCATGCCAACTTCAATCATACTCAATGGATGATATCTGCTGCTATTTATCTTGGCAAACGGCTCGACTGGGGCCAAATCATGTATGATATTCTACGAGTTAACATTCTCTCGTATAAGGATGCGGCTGATGAGGGCGAAACCAAGTATCGCACAAACAGTAGGTTGATCTCCTACTTGATGAGTCTCACGGTCAGAATCAAGGACATGTATGAGAAGAACAAGACTTACAAGGTTCCAATCCCTACCGCCAAAGATTTCTGTCGAAAATCTATGAAAACCAACTTCCGTAGCAACTTTGGGGACGAAATGTACCGCTCCTATCTTTTAAGAGATCCCATTGAAGAATACATCCCTCCGAAGTACTCCAAACGAGGTCAAGTAAACCTTGGTGATCGCATGGTAAGTGATGTAGAGGCTGCCGAATTTGAACAAGATCGCAAGAATGCTGCCGCCATGAAGGCACGTGCAAAGGGTAAAAATGTTGATCTACCCTCCCCTCCAACTTCAGTCAAAGGCAAAGAGAAAGTTGAGGAACCAGCCAGAAAGTCGAAACCTGTTTCCCAAGGCATTAAGATTGCATCTACTGTATCTGCCCGTCCTACTGCCGCACCTCAGCCTTCCAAATCTAAGGTAACTCCCACCGTACCTCCAATGTCTCCCTCTCCATCTCCTGAACCTTAACCAAAATCCAAAGTCTCAAAATCCTTCTATACCGTGCCATCTAAATCTCCACCTCCATCTAAACCTTCCAAGTCTACCGCACCAAAGCAACCTGCCGTGTCCACTTCCTCCAAATCCAAACCTTCTGTATCTCTCAAACCTGCACCTAGTCAGGGGGAGAAGCTTGAAAATAAGAGATCCCATACTCCTAGCCCGGTCAAAGTCTCTAAAAAGGCTAAGATGGCTAAACAACCTTCCCCTGAAGTTATCTCACCAGTTCTCTCATCTGACGAGGATATAGTGATTGCTCCTCCAAAGATCTCCAAAAATTTTGTTCTGGATATTCAAGAGGATGTTTTAGAAGAACTGTTTGGATCTGAGAAGGATGATGAGGTTGCCGCAGAAGAGAGTGAGGAATCTGAAAATGCCTCTGAGAGTGAGAAAGATGAGATAGTTGTTGAGAAGCCCATTGAAAAGGGTCTAGTGGATGAAAGCTCTGAAGAAGAGAATGGAAGCTCTGCCGCAAGTGACAAGTCTGCCGCAGAAAAAGCCATGGATGTTGAAAATGTTGAAGAAGATATTGCTCTGAAAAGATGGGTTCTTTTGTTGTTGTTGAAGATATTGGTGATGATGAGACAATGTCACCAAGGGATAATATTTCTGAGCAACACGTTGAAGTTCCTCCTACTGCAGTTCCTGACCCTGCCGTGCAAACCCCTTTGACCACCCAACCTGAGGCTGCCGCATCATCCACTGCTGAGCTCCTTGCCGCAGTTAAACTTTTGACTCAAATGCAGGCCGACACCCAGTCACAGGTTGAATCTCTGGTGTCTAGCATGGTGGCACTTCGAGAGGAGGTTATTGAGCTGAAGACTGATCAAGCCGCTTTGAAGCGAGATGTTGCCGCACTTCCCTCCGAGTTGATCTCAACCATTAAGGGGGAGAGTGTTGTGATAACAAAGGCAGTAAAAGACATCATGCAAGGAACAACTAGCAGCTCTACCGCACCTCCTGTCGCAGATCCTGCTCTCACTTATGCCGCACTCAGAGAAGCCCTTCATAAGCAAACTAATTACATCAGTACCAGTGTTGTCAATGGTGTTGAAGGTGCGAGCAAAGAATTATCAAAGGCTATGAATGCTGATAAACTTGAAGTCAAGGATGAGCTGGGAAAGGAGCTGAAGAAATTGAAATCTTCTTTAAAAGAGGAAATTATGGTTCAAACAAATACCGCACTTCTTACGGTTGCAGAAAAGTTTACTCCCAAAATTGCCGCAATGACCGAAGCCATGAAAGTTCAAACCAACCGCATTGAAGTCAACAACGTCAGAATTGAAGGACAATCTACCAAGATTGACCTCCTATCCAACCGCATCAATACGGTAATGAACAGGCTTAATCGACAAGGCGTGATTCAAGCTGCGCAGGAAGCTTTTCAACCTCCTGAAGCAGGTCACGGCAATGTTCAAGCTCACGGTGAAGAGGAAGAAGAAGATGGAGTCACTGCTCCAGTCATGATTCCAGGATTGAATTTCCCAGCTTACCGCTTTCCTCTTGCCGCAAAATTCATTGAAGACCTCATCGATATTGACCGCGTTTGATATGACCGTATGTGGTCATTTGAAACATTTTATGTTTAATGTTTAGAACAATTTACTTTTCTGTTTTGACAAAAATTTCTCTTTTGTGACCATTACTCCTTTGCCTCAATGATTATCATTTGGAGTATGTTTATTGTGTTTGATGCATCTCTATCCTTCTTTAATTACTTATCTTAAAATGCTTCAAATAATATTTCTATCTTCTAGGATTGTAATTTGTTTTTCTTTTTAGGATGATAGAAATCTATGACATTGGCTTAGAGTGTGCATTGACTTGGGACATGATATTTAAAAAAAGAAAATATTTATTCTTGAAAACATGTTTTTACCGAGTACAATGAATTAGCATTTGTTATAGTAGGTAATGGTCTCAATCAAATAGGGGGAGATTGTTGGGTATGCTTATTTATAAACCACTCCTATTACCTAGATTTGATTGATCTCATAACCTTATTTTACTCTGTGGACTTTAAGATATATTGTAAGAAGTACTTGTACTTCATTTAGAATAGTCCACCTTCTAGTTTGATAGGCTTAGCAGATTAGGACCCTCAATTTTTTTAAGTCTGGAGAAATGAGGTAGGTCATATGTCTGCCGCATGTAACCTACCGCATGACCAAGGTGCCGCATTCTCTATGCTGGCCGCAGATAACCTTGCCGCATGATTCCATCCTACCGCGTGAATCTCTACCTCATGGAACCATGGTTGAAGAAACTCAAGTTGGTTCAAACTTAACCATAGTCACACGTGTGTCCTTACCTTGGTTAGTTTTGAACGTTGCAAATTCAAATTTCAAATTTGAATACAACTGTCATTTTAGTACAGTTGGACCACCATGACTCTGCAACAAAAGGACAACTCAGACTGAGCTCCAATTAGAAATCAACAGCTCATTGTCCTCCAAACTTGCCCTCCAAGAATTCAAACGGCTAGTTTCTCCATCAAGGCTATAAATAGACCTTGAATTCTTCATTGAAAAGAAGCTGAGATTCTAAGAGAGAAATTGCTGTTGAAATTCTTGGTGATTGAAGATCATACTCAAGATTTCCAGAATCCTTCGAATCTTCAAGCACTCAACCTT
Source organism: Campanula takesimana (assembly GCA_026119855.1). NCBI lineage: Eukaryota > Viridiplantae > Streptophyta > Magnoliopsida > Asterales > Campanulaceae > Campanula > Campanula takesimana. The sequence continues at coordinate 1,222,529 of JAOWBW010000074.1, forward strand.
CAAGTCTTCATCAAATCTCCAGCAACATTCAAGATCATATCTCAAGCCTCTCACGCAAGTTTCATTAGGCTCTAAAATCGTATAGATTCAAAAGAGCTTTTTATTCTTACACACACACTCACCCCGATTGATCAATCACATAGATTGAATCATTAGGGATACACTGGTCTAAGTCTAGGATTTGAACTTCACAGAAATAGGTGTTGATTCATACTTCATCTCTGTAATCTGTACTCAAGAATCAATATATACCTCATTCAAAATCCAAGACTGACCATCTTGGTAAAGGACGTAGATCTTTTAACAGATCGAACCTTTCCAAATCATTGTGTTCTTTACTTACTGCACTTTACCTTTCTGCAAATTTACTTTAAACCTTGTTCATATTGTTCTTCACTTGTTCACATTAATCTTGTTTGTCTTTTAGTGTTTGATCTTTCAGATTTAAGAACAATTGTGAATTGTGTTTGTTTGTCTACCTCATTGCCTAAGTTAAAATCTGACTAACTTATCATTTGCCGAAAATCTCTAAGACACAAATTTTCAATCTTTCAACCTACCTCACTTTAACCTACCGCACTCCTACCTACCGCACTTTAACATACCGCACTACCTACCGCAAACCAACCTACCGCATTGAACTTATCAAAACCAACTCTTAACTTGTTTCAACGAAAACTTCCGCTGTGCATTTTATACTTGACCGCGTGGTTTTTATTTACCGCAAAATTCAAGTGTAAGCATAAATGTTGAATTTTGAAAAAGGATTGAAATTTTAAATAGGCTATTCACCCCCCCCCCTCTAGCCTCTTTTCATACCCTTGTTGTGTCTCTGGGACCAACAATCTCCATCACCTTTTTTTTTGTCATTGGTGGGACAAGTTAAAAGGAGCATTATTGATGGTAGTATGAAAAAATTGCTAAAGTCAGAAAAAGTACAAGTCACAATCAACTTTATTCATTTAAAGAGAAAAATGATAAGTATGGGTTGCTGAAAAGTTAGACAAGCATGGGCCATTTACAGCCACACGTACGAAACGGATTTGCAAAATATCCTCCTCCGTTAGCTCCGTTAAGTCTGAGTGTCATCCAACTAACGGCTGTCCTTATACCCGTTGGATATCTAGCAGAATCCGTCAATCCCGGGCATTCGACTCAATAATCAGCCTCGAGCTCGCTCCGGCAGCCGTGCGACTTCCGAGCAAAACACAAGCAATAGGCGAGCTCCTGGATTAACAGCTCGCATCCCGACGAGCATAACCTGGTGAAATTCGAGTTCGCTCCGACGAGCTCAATCTGGCAGAGATGACTTTGGTGGTCTTCCACTCCGATTGGCGACTCATGGGTATCCGGCTTCTCACCTCGCTCCGGACAATTAATTGCGAAGTCCGAAGGCGCGAGCTCTGAATCGTTGGTCAAAATTCTGGCGAACCAGTCAAACTCCGGCGACACTCACCATCTCCGGCCACTCCGGTGAGACAAACTAAAGTCACAGATGGTAGGGCCTTGAGAAAACGAAAGCGGTGGTGAAAGAATCACTGAAAAAGGAGTAAAAATGAGCTCCAACCGTGGGGAGTAAACAATTGAAAAAGTTATTTCTCTAATAAAGTGGCTGAATATATGGGAAAAAACAATTGGAAAAGTTGTTGGCAAATGTGTACGCTACGTGACAAGTAAAGAGTGAGGCAGACATTGGGGCCCACTATAAAAAAAAAAAAAAAGAGAGAGACTGCCTTGTTGTCAAAGTCAAAAATAAAATTTGGGTTAAGACCGGAAAAATCAATACATCTGCAGTGGTTACTTAGCTCAGCAGACTAGACCAGATCTCAGTCCGGCGACCTCTCACCTCGGGCTGGTTATTCCACCTCACCGAAGCCCGCAATCACGAACTCAATCCAGGGGCACAAAAAAGCTCCGGCCATACCTTAGTCTACGCCGGCCACCACCGAAAGCTCCGACCTCCGGGCATCGGGCTCTAACACCGACTGCACCTTGCTGCATGTTTTCCGGCTGGCGGTCTCCGGGCAAACATAAAGACGGGCAATTTCGGGGTAGTTCAATTCCGGGCAGACATCACAGCGAGCTCCGGTGAGTTCCAAGCTCCGGACTGCTCCAGCCCGGTGAACTCATGTACTCCAGAAAATTTATACGAACTCCGGCCAGACCCAGTTATGAACGAGTATGTTCCGAACAGACAAACTCGCGGGTAACCATTAATTCCGGCAAGGTCCGGGCAGATCCAGATCCGAAAGCTCCGACCTCCGGGCATCGGGCTCTAACGCCAACTGCTCCTTGCTGCCATAAATTCCGGCAAGCAACGACTATCTCCGTTCCGTCCCCTCACTTCACTCAGGCGGTCACTGTAGATACCCCGGGGGACCACGGCTTGGCTAGAGCGCGTGAGTTATCCTAGGATGTCTAACTTATTTTTAGATTGTTTAGAGTCGCCACCTATGTTTTGAGGAACATAAGAAAAACCTATTGATAATAGCCTAAATTTGATTACGAAAACAGAGATTCCTTGTTTTGAGGTTCGGGGGTTAGATTACGAGATGGGAAGTACCGAAACACCCATCTCGCCCAACTAAAGTTGGTCTTGCTTGATCAAAATCTACATGAATGATAAACGTTCTTCTTCTTCTTCTTTAAATCATAAAAGGGGTTTAAAATAGAGTTTGGAATGTAGGAGATAACTCTTTAACGACCTCAATGAGATGAGGTGATCATTAGAGTCATGTCCCAAAATGATTTGGGTGATTGCACTTTGATGAAACAAAAGGAAAGAAAAAAGAGATGAAGTTGAGAAGGGGAAAGAAAGAGCTTTACCTAGACTTCAAGAGACTTCAAACACTTCTTGTTGAATTACTTGGAGAAATCCTTTGGAAAATCCTTTGAGAGTAGGAAATTTGGTAAAGTCAAGGTCTTTCGGTCAAAGTTTTTGTTCTCAAGTTTTCGTCCAAGTTTTCGGTCCTTCAAAATGGAGGTAAAGGGAGGTTTTTATAGGTGAAAGAGGGATGTTTTTGGTGCCAAAACTCAGTCACCAAGAAATCCTTCCCGGGCAAAATCCTGTAAATTGAGCAAGGGAGAGAATCCTGGCCAGAAATCTGTAACTGACGTCCAGAGGCGCGCGCTTCCTGCTTTGAGGGCGGGAGGCGCGCGCGTCTGGCTCCTCCTGTCGGAGGCGCGCGACTCAGAGAAGGCAATTTTGACAGAATGGACTAGAAAGTCAGCCCTGTCATTCAGTTTAGTCCCTGGACTTAACGAAGTCAGTCAGGAACTTAACGAAAGTGACATAAACTAACGAGGAACACTTAAAGTGGGGAGAAACACAAGATCAAATGTGCAATCGGGGTGAGCGGTCCAAGGCGGGGTGTCTACAAAGCCCCTCGGCGACGTGGATTGCAAAGAAAAACGCGTCGACGAAAGTTAAAAGCACCCGCCGAGGACATCACCAAGAAAAAAGCAAAGACTCGATGAAAGCGGGAATTTGAAATTGCGAGAGATAGTGGTGCGCTCCCTGTGTGAGCGGCTTTTGTTGATAGAGGGGGTGGCGTGATTCGTTAGGTGAACCTGCCGGCTGAATATGTTGAATGAGGCCGTTAGTGAACCTTTTGGAGAGGCCGTTGGTGAACCTTTGAGGACGAATCCGTTGATGAGGCCGTTAGTGAACCTTTGAAGAGGCCGTTAGTGAACCCTTGAGGAGGCTGTTAGTGAACCTTTGGGGAGGCCGTTAGTGAACCTTTGAGGACGAATCCGTTAGTGAAATTCGTTGATGAGGCCGTTGGTGAACCTTTGGAGAGGCCGTTGGTGAACCTTTGAGGAGGTCGTTAGTGAACCTTTGAGGACGAATCCGTTAGTGAAATTCGTTGATGAGGCCGTTGGTGAACCTTTGGAGAGGCCGTTGGTGAACCTTTGAGGAGGCCGTTAGTGAACCTTTGAGGACGAATCCGTTAGTGAAATCCGTTGATGAGGCCGTTGGTGAACCTTTGAAGAGGCCGTTAGTGAACCTTTTGGAGAGGCCGTTAGTGAACCTTTGAGGAGGTCGTTAGTGAACCTTTGAAGACGAATCCGTTAGTGAAATCCGTTGATGAGGCCGTTAGTGAACCTTTGGAGAGTCCGTTGGTGAACCTTTGTAGAGGCCGTTAGTGAACCTTTGAGGACGAATCCGTTAGTGAAATCCGTTGATAAGGCCGTTAGTGAACCTTTGGAGAGGCCGTTGGTGAACCTTTGTAGAGGCCGTTAGTGAACCTTTGAGGAGGCCGTTAGTGAACCTTTGTAGAGGCCGTTAGTGAACCTTTGAAGACGAATCCGTTAGTGAAATCCGTTGATGAGGCCGTTAGTGAACCCTTGAATGAGGCCGTTGGTGAACCTTTGGAGAGGCCGTTAGTGAACCTTTGGAGAGGCCGTTAGTGAACCTTTGAAGACGAATCCGTTAGTGAAATTCGTTGATTAAATATTGCTTTGAAGTCGCGTGCCACTTGGAGTCACACTTGACTTTTTTGAATTGTGGGGTGCGGGCACAGTTGACCGCGACCAGAAAAAATGTTCCTGCTGGGGATGAGATGTTGAGATTGACTCTTGAGGGGGGTATGGCACCCGTGACAGAACTTAGGGAGTTTGGAATCTGGAGGAGGACAACCTACTTTTGAGTGGGAGTTTCTATCCTACTTTCAATTTTTGACATGCCTTAAGGGCGGACCAGAAGAAGGTGTGCCCAACTGGGTGTCCGAGGACAGGGGCTGTGTCTTGATTTAAGCTGGAGATCTCTGACAAGGCCTTTTCTTGAAGTGATCTAGACCTGGGAGGCGCGCGCTTTCCTCTGTAGGCTTGGGACGCGCGCGCATTTCAGACCGCTGGCGGGTGGCGCGCGCGTCTGGGAGGTGGAATTCCGGGCTTGACATTTTCTGGCCAAAAGAACCCCCAACAGCTATAATATCATCTTCTGTTCGACCACTTGATTCTCACAGCTCCTTTCTGCCATTCTTGAACATCATATTATTGCTTAACTTTGCTTGTGATCAACATTTTCCATGGCTTCCAATTCTTTTGCCCTTGATGCCAAGGTTGTTAGTGGGTATGAAAAGGATTTGGGCACTTTTGTGTATTCTTTCAAGACCCATCCCAAGAAGGACTTCATTAAAGACTTCGGGTTCTGAATTCTTTTCACTTTGCGGACGTTGAAGCCGGATTGGGATTTGTTGAGAGCTGCCACGGCTTTCTGGGATTGCGACAGCCACACCTTCAACTTTTCAGCTAATGAAATGGTGCCGACTGTTGATGATTTCGGGGCCATCCTTGGTATGCCTTTGGCCGGTCGGATTGCCGTCCCTAAATATCACCGCGGTGCCATTGACTCTTGGGTTGAGTCACTGAATCTCCCTGTTGAGGACGTGAGGAAGATGTTGCACGGTACTGTGATTGACATAACTGAGTTGCCGATGTTCTTCAGTTTACACTCGGAGGATCCGGTGGTTCAATCTTTCAAAAGGAATGCCATGGCCGCTTGTCTTTTTAGTGAAGTACTGTTTGTTACACCTTTCGGGACTGCGGATGTGCATTTGGCTGAGATCATTTTGCAAGCCAAGGAGCAACAATTTAGTATAATTCCTCTTATTGTAGGGGAGACGTTGCACGGCCTTGATGAGTTACATAGGACGGACAAGATGTGTCGGGGAATCCCTTTTGCTCTTGACCATATGGCTCCGAGAACATTTCAAGATCTATTCCCCGGATGGTGATTTGTCTTCTTTAGCTGTTCATAGGAGGAAGTTATTGATCCGGGATTTATCTGAAGATGGTTGGAAGAAATTCTTTGCATCTCGGGTAACCGTCGATATTGAGTGGTGCCCTCCTTCTTGGGGTCTTCGTCCTTTTGTGGAATGGACTCTTGGTTTTCAGCACGTGGTTGTACCCGGCTTGAGAGATTCGTCATTTTACCAGCCAGAGCGGGTTCTGCGGCAGTTTGGTCGCCAACAGATAATTCTTTTTCCGAGGGACGGAATGCTTCGTCCAGTTTCTTACATGGGTCCGGACTTCTCGAGTGAGCTTCAGTCGGCTTGGGGAGATGATCGCAACCGTTGGGCTTTTGCTCCTCTGCATCGGGGGAGTGTCTTCCTTCCCGAGAGCTACTTGGATTATTTGTTTGGCACCCTTTACCGTGGCATCACTTGGGTCGATGTGCTTCGTGCTGAGTTGTTGGGAAAGGGTTTTGAGCCTAGCAGCGCTTTGAGATATAGGGAGGCTGCTGCTGATTCGAGTAACATTCTTGCTGATCCTTTCGGTACTCCTTTGGATGACTTTTATGCCAAGAGACGTGCCGCAACACAGAAGGTTTCGGTGCGTGTTAGTGCTCCTCCGTTATCCAAGAAGAAAAGGATTGAGAGACGATCGGGTGGTCCTTTGAAGGCTAAGAGAAAATTGGATTTTTCTTAGTACCCTAAGAGATTGCAATTAAATTAGACCACTTTGTTTTAGGATTTAATGTTTTGATGTCTTTTGTTGCTCAATAAATCCGTTGTAATGGCTTGAATAATTCATTGAAAATAAGAATTGCATCTTGTTATTTGGGGTGAATTGGTTTTTTTTTTGATATGTTTTAGACCGCACCCGAAGGTTGCCTACGTTCCTCCAGTTGGGAGGCTCAGGTCTCCGTAGTTCAAACAAACAAAGACCATCATTTTTTTTTTTTTTTTCTTTGTGTGCACCCTGTTTTTTGCCTATACCGCCCTTTCGGGTTTTCAATCTAGCGGGCTTTTTTTTGCACGTGCTTTAATTTTTGCCTAGGCCGCCCTTGCGGGTTTTCAACCTAGCGAGCGATTTTTTTTTTTTTTTTTTTTTTTTTTTATGGTCTTTGTTTATTACGCATAGAACCTCTTGAGCTTGTCGAGGTTGACCTCCTTTGGCAGCTGGTCACCATCTAAATCCACGAGCCGGACTGCACCGCCGCTTAGTATCTTTTTGACCACGTACTGACCGATCCATCGGGGTCCCCATTTCCCCAGGGGATTCATGGCGTTAGGAGGATGTTGTCTTAAGACCAAATCTCCCACATTGATGTTTCGAGGCTTCACCTTTTTGTTGAAAGCTCTTGCCATCCTTTGCTGATACGCCCTTGTGCGTTCGAGTGCTCTTAGCCTTTTCTCGTCGAGTAAGGCTAGCTGTTCATATCGACTTTGCATCCAGTCGACCTCGTTGACTTGATTCTCGAGGAGGACCCGTAAAGATGGGACTTCAAGTTCAATTGGGAGTACGGCTTCAGAATCATAGACTAATGCATAGGGAGTTTCTCCTGTTGCTGACCGTATTGATGTGCGGTAGCCCCACAATGCTAATGGTAGCTTCTCGGGCCAATCCCTTCCTGTTGAGGCCATTTTCTTGACGATGGTCTCGATGGTCTTATTTGCTGCTTCAACCGCGCCGTTTGCTTGGGGACGGTAAGGAGATGACTTGTGTTTGGTGATCTTGTATTCTACCAAAAGTGCATCCATTTCCTTCTCAAAGTGAGAGCCGTTGTCGGAAATGATTTCATAAGGCACGCCGTATCGGCACATGATATTGATCTTTACAAATTCGGCCACTTTCTTGGCGTTGAGGGTCCGATAGGCTTGTGCTTCGACCCACTTTGTGAAGTAATCGACGGCCACTAGGACGAATGACTGCCCATTGCTCCCGGCAGGATGGACTTTACCGATAATGTCTATCCCCCAACAAGAGAAAGGCCAAGGTGTGACCATGTTGTAAAGTAGCGAGGGTGGAGCGTGTTGCAGATTAGCATGGAATTGGCACTTGGCACACCTTTTGACTTTCTTGATACAGTCTCGTTCCATAGTGCTCCAATAGTAACCAATGCGGAGTATCTTCTTGACTAGCATGAAACCATTCATGTGGGGTCCACACTCTCCTTCGTGCACTTCACACATTATCTCTTGAGCTTCGGCCTCATTGGCGCATAAGAGATTGATCCCGTCGTGGTGCCTTTTGTAGACTCGGTCTCCAATCAGTACGTACCGAGAGGCTAGCCTTTGCAGAGCCGCTTGAGACTTCTTATTGCTATTCTCGGGATAAATGCCATCTTTGAGGAAATTCATGATATCCAAATACCACGGGGAGTTTGTTTAAACCTCGTCGATCTCGATACTCATGCAGTACGCCGGACTGTTCCTTCGGGCAATTTTGAAAGGCTTCACCATTTTCCCTTTGGGTATTTCGACTAATGAAGCTATGGTGGCCAGTGCATCGGCGAAGCGATTTTTATCCCTTGGCAGGTAGTTGAAAGTGATCTCTTGGAATTGTTCAACCAATTCTTCAAGGTGCTGACCATACTGTTGGAGGGTCGGGTCTTGGATTCGTCATTTACCCGATTGCTGATTGATAAGGAGCAAAGAGTCGCCGAATACTTCTAGTTCCGTGACGTTTCTTTCGAGAGCTGCTTCGAGCCCTGCTATGCATGCTTCGTACTCGGCAATGTTGTTGGTAGCTTCGAATTCCAGACGGATGGCAATGGGAGTGTAGATGTCTTTTGGATCGACAAGCAATACTCCTATACCAAAACCGTGTTTATTGGCGGCGCCATCGAAAAAAAGTTGCCACTTATTTTCCTCGGTTGCAGTACAAATTAAATGCTCGTCGGGGAACTGTACGTCTTCCCCCTTCACTTCGTCACACGGGAATTCGGCAAGCTGGTCACTGAACACTTTCCCCCTAACGGATTTTAGTGTGACGTAAGTGATATCATAGCCGGCGAGCATGAAGTACCATTTGGCTATTCTTGTTGACATAAAAGGCTTCTCGAAGATGTAGCGGAGCGGGTCCACCTTTGCTACTAGCTTGATCGGAAAAGCTTCCATATAGTGTTTCAGCTTTTGAGTGACCCAAACCAATGCTGCACATGACTTCTCTAAGACAGAGTAGTTCTTTTCGCCTCTTTGGAATCGGCGACTAACAAAATAAATGGCATTCTCCTTTGTGGACTCTCGTTGCTCTTGTGCTAACATAGCCCCTAGGGCTTCATCATTGACAGTGAGATAGAGCAAAAGAGGCTTCTCCTTGTGCGGTGGAACTAGAACAGGAGGGCACGTCAAGTAATGCTTCACTTGGTCGAAGGCTTCTTGGCACGCGTCGGTCCATTCTAGAGCCACATTCTTCTTGAGTAGCTTGAAGATTGGCTCGCACATGGAAGTGAGTTGGTGCACAAACCGACTGATGTATTGCAGTCTGCCCATGAAACCTTTGATCTCTTTCTGCGTCTTTGGAGGAGGCATGTCAATGATTGCCTTGATTTTGGAGGGGTCTACTTCAATTCCCATTTCAGTGACCATATAACCAAGGACTTTGCCTCGGATAACCCCGAACGTGCACTTTGCAGGGTTGAGCCTCATCTTGTGTTGACGAAGCCTTTCGAAGAACTTGCGGAGATCGATTAAATGTTGACCATCGGTCCCTTTGGAGTGAATGATCATGTCGTCCACATAGACCTCGATTTGTTTGTGAATCATATCGTGGAACAAGTCTGTCACGGCTCTTTGGTAGGAAGCCCCAGCGTTTCTTAACCCAAATGGCATGACTGTGTAGCAAAAGGTACCCCACGGTGTTGTGAAGGCTGTCTTATGTTGATCTTCCTCGGCCATGAGAATCTGATTGTACCCAGCGAATCCATCCACGAATGAGCGAACCTCGTAGGCAGCAGTGGAGTCGACCAGCATGTCGATGTTAGGGAGTGGAAAATCATCCTTTGGGGAAGCTTTGTTCAAATCCCGGAAGTCCACGCAAACTCGAACCTTGCCGTTTGCCTTTCTGACTGTCACGATGTTGGCTAACCATGTCGGATACTCGATAACCTTGATGAAACCCACACTGAGGAGCTTCTCAATCTCTTCTTTGACTTGCAGAGACCATTCTGGCTTGATCTTTCTGAGCTTCTGTTTTACCGGCTTAGCATCTTCTCTGATCGGAATTCTGTGCTCCGCTACCTTTCTGTCCAAACCCGGCATGTCTTTGTATGACCATGCGAACACATCCACGAACTCCCGTAGTAGTGCAGTCAATATGTCTCTGTCGTCCCCCTTGAAGAAGCTTCCGATCTTAGTTTCTCTTGGCTCTTCTTCGGTACCCAGATTAACAACATGCAATTCTTCGTCAGCCTCTGGACCATTTTCACCACGACTACGGACTTGTTGAGCAAGTTCATTTAAGTATGTTGTGTTTTCGTGGTCTATTTCATCATAATTTGAATCGTTATTAACTTGTTCGTTAAGTTCATTATTAGTTAATTCATCATTTATGATGTTTGCAATCTCAGGGTACTCAGAAATATTAAATTTTTCATTAGCAAAGAAAGGAAACATACGCTCGGCTATGGCCTCCAAATCCTCTTGGGTGAGGGTTTTAGAGACACTCTCGGACTCGAAAGTAAGTGTGAGCCGCTCTTCCTTTGTTGCTGTGCGGGGTATGCAACCCATTTCTTGGACTAAGAATTCTTCGGATACCACGGACCCTTTCGTAGAATACCAATTGTTGATCGGCTCGGAGCTTGGCGGGATCTCACTGATAGTCTCGTTCATGGTGACGGTGCCATGGATGGTGTTGATTTGGCATTCATTCATTATGGTAAGCTCTTCGAACATGGAGGCTAAATCTGTCAGTTCTTCCCCCACGATGATTTCTGTCTCGGACTCTATAGTCACCTTCCTTCCCCACCATTCACGGGGTGACATGGGAGTTGGTTCCCTTTCGGATTTCTGGATCTCACAATCGGAGAAGATTTCGAGACCGGGCTTTTTGACACCCTTATTGTTAACCCACGGCTCGGGAAAGATCATGTATGGAACGTCTTCCCCTTGGCGGACAAAATAACCATTCAACGTCTTGCGATAAGGCCTTAGATTAGGGACCTCATAACGACGGCCTTCTTTACGAGCTCGGGCCTTTTCATTCTTGATTGCTTGCTCTTGTTTCAAGTCTTCTCTGGAAGGCTCGTATCCCAAACCGAATGTGTTCTTGACAAATGGAACTTGCACAGGATATAGGATTCCTTGTTGATATTTCCCTAGGCCTAAACCAGGGAAGTAGTCCATATTCCTCATCATGCGGAGGACTTTGTGATTGCTGGGGGTCCATGATCCGTTTCCCCCTTCTTTGTCAATGGCGTTGATTGAGACGCCGGAGAGAGTGGAGTCTGGTAAACCATGCTGAACTTGGTGGACGGGCTCACCTTTTCTGTGGATAGTGACGTTTTCAGCCATGCCGGTCACTATTTCATCACCATTTCGGATCTTGACACATTGATGGAGAGTTGACGGGACGGCATTAGAACTGTGAATCCATGGTCGACCCAAAAGTAAGTTGAACGAGGCCGGGATGTCAAGCACTTGGAATGGAACGGACATGACCATGCTCCCAAACTCAATGTCTATTTCGATCATGCCCATGACTGTAAGGGCGGTGCTGTCATAACCTCGGATTACTTGAGTAGAAGGCTTCAAATCGGAATCCTTAAGCCCCAGTATGCCCATGATTCTGCTAGGCATGAGGTTGAGTGCGGAACCACCATCCACTAAGACTCTTGAGATGGGCCTCCCCCTTTCTCGTACCTTGAGGTAAATAGCCTCGTTGTGGTCGGAACCAAATGGTGGAAGGTCCATATCGGCAAAGGTGATCATTGCCGTGAGGTCCTCGGGAGTAGTATCGGGAGAAACTGATGTATCATCGAGATTGCGGATGACAAGATCTCGGTGTTTCTTTGAGGATGCAATGAGGTCCCAAATAGAGATGTTGGCTTCAGTTTTCTTGAGTTGGACAAGTAGAGGATCTTCGGGAGTGTCGCGAGCTTGCGGCCTTTGAGAAGAGGAGCTTGGTGCGGAAGTGGAAGGGTTGCTTGCTATGACTCGACCGGATCGAGTTAGCATGTTGACGTTCCCATCTTGCTTCTTTTTCCTATTCTCTAGTACTTCCCTCATTACCTCATCGTAAGTTACAACATAACAAGAATTGTCAAGTTTATTCATAACATTGGGGCCCCCATTCACAATTGGGATTGAATGGGTGGTCCCCTCGAGTTCTCCTATCTCTATTACATTGACATGTTCGCCATTAGTCACTACAAATTCTTTCTTGTCTATGAGATCTTGAATGACATTGCGGAGAACAAAGCATTCCTCGGTGGTGTGGCCACTATATTGGTGGTAGCCACAATATTTGTGGTGAGCATGATTGGGGTGGACCGTCTTGGGTTGGTACCCTTGTACGGGTGTGACTTGACCCTTTGCTTTGAGGACTTCGAACACTTCGGTTTGAGTCATGCCTTGGAGAGGCGTGTAGCACGGTCATTTCGAGACTTCTTCCCTTGGGGTGGAGGAACATTTTTGTAATTCCCCTTATCGACAGTGACGGCGTTGACCGAGGCCTCTTTTGTGGAGTTGGGAGTTGCCTTGTAGCGGTAGCTAGGAGCACTTTTCTTTACTTCTTTGAGCAACTCGTCCATTCGGACTCCCGCCTCATACATTTGGGAGAAATCCGCATAGCAGGCCCCACTTAGGTGGGTGCGGAGATCAATTTTGAGACATTTGAGAAAGATGTCCATTTGATCCTTGGTATTTGGCCTTTCCACAATCTCGGAGAGTTTATCATTCCATCTCCTTGTGAAGTCGATGAAGGACTCGTGGTCTTGTTGAGTAGTGTTCTCTAGCTCTTTCCTTGTGGGCCGGTGAGTGGTGTTGCCTTGGTATTGGTTCTTGAAGGCAAGCATGGCGGAGTCCCAATCAAGACGGACAGTGAGCGGGAGAGTAGCATACCAATCTTTTGCCGCCCCCTCGAGAGTGAGAGGAAAGCATTGAGCCATCACCTTGGGGGAGACCTTCTTCGGAACCATTGCCCAAATATAAGTCTCAATGTGAGCCATAGGACAAGAGTTGCCCTTGAATTTGCTTATGTCGGGCATCTTGAACTTATCAGGAAGAGCTGCCATAGTACTCATAAGGATGGATGATTGATAAGGCTTGTGTCGGAGCCTTTCCCCATGTTGAGCCCATTGAATTTTTGGTCGATGTAGGCCATGATAGAATCCACCATTTTGGGCTCATTGTTCTCGGAACTCGGCTCTCCCATTTTCTTGGTGCGGGTGTTGACATAAGGACTTTTGAACAAACCCTCGGTCCATTCGGATTCGTCATCGTTATTCTTGCTCTTCCCCTTGGCAAGATTAGTGAGCTTTTCTTTCATTAGCTCTATCTCGGCCTCGTGGGCCTCCCTTTGGCTGTCGAGGTGGGATTGTCAAATGTCGTCTTTGCTTTGTGCCTCCTTATTAAGGGTGAAGACTTGCTCTTGGAGGAGTTGGACCATGGTTGAAAGCTGTTCGAGAGACATGGTGTTGCTATTGCCGGTCATGGTTACTGTTGGAGCTGTTGGAGTAATCTCTTCACGGACTAACCGATTTGCCGAATCCCGGTAGACTCTGTAAGTACCAATTGAACCTATATTGCAGAAGAGGCCCTTGTCAGTCTTGAGTAACACTTGCGGTCCATGAAGAGGCTTAGAACACACAGTTGGGCACACGACTCGAACCACATAAGAAAAGACTCTTTTTTTTTTTTTTTTTTATAAGTCGGAGGGAATGGATCCCTTTTGGGGTTTCTAAGAAAATAATGGAATCGTCACACTAGTATATAGACCATCTCGCGGTCCCATATACTCATCGGATTCCATCGCGTTTGTGAATCCTACATGTATCGGGATTAAACTAAATTAATGTAGTAAAGCATACATGCGGGGACGGATTTTTATTTTCGTCCAAAATAACCACTTTTGGGGACGGATTTTTATTGCGTCCGTTTCAACAAGTTGGCATGTATGATTTGAAGACATTAGTTTAGGGAAATCTCGGTACATGGAAACCGACTTGAGTCACGGAGTCTTAGACCCTAACTAGAATTGTGTGGCTTGTGCTCGGCTTGAATATGAGGCTCAAAGGTCACCCCCGGCATGTAGTCTTGAACTACGCCACGGGCTGAGGTTGACCGCTTCGAAAGAGTCAAGGTCGGGTGAAGCTTGAAGCTTTCTAGGACGGGCCTCGACGGGTTTGGGGTTGGACTTGTGCGACTCGATAGTGAGCAGTTCATAGGAATATGTGCATGTAGTGTGAGGTCTAACAAGTGACAATTTTTTTTTTTTTTTTTTTTTTTAAAAAAAAACAAAAAAAAACAAATAAGCACATAATTACAACTTTCGAATCACCCGTGTGACCGATAAAATAAAACACGAAAAATTAAAACAGTCCGAAGTTCAGAATAACCACTGATGCATGCAACTGTGCCCACACCCCCATCATACTGCTCTGTTCTGAGACCTGTTTCTGTTCTGGGAATCAACCCAGAAGCGTGCGCCTCTGAGTGTTGATACGGGATGCGCGCGCGTGGCGAAATTCTATTAGGAGGCGCGCGCTTCTGGGAACACCTGTCAGATTGTCAGATTTTGGACTCAGGGGATTGCCCTGGTCCTAGGTGCATATTGTAACCCCTGCAGAAATGATTAGTGGAGAATAGCAGAAGAAGAAGATGAAGAACATGAAGAAGCGGGTGATTCTGGTCCTTGATGCGGGATGCGCGCGCCTTAGGCTGAAGAGGTCAGACGCGTGCGCCTCCCCCATCAGGAATCAGAATGCCCAGAAAAGATGTAGATTTTGATCAGAATGCAAGTTTAACCCTCAAATCTCCCCAGCGGAGTCGCCACTGTAGATACCCCGGGGGACCACGGCTTGGCTAGAGCGCGTGAGTTATCCTAGGATGTCTAACTTGTTTTTAGATTGTTTAGAGTCGCCACCTATGTTTTGAGGAACATAAGAAAAACCTATTGATAATAGCCTAGATTTGATTACGAAAACAGAGATTCCTTGTTTTGAGGTTCGGGGGTTAGATTACGAGATGGGAAGTACCGAAACACCCATCTCGCCCAACTAAAGTTGGTCTTGCTTGATCAAAATCTACATGAATGATAAACGTTCTTCTTCTTCTTCTTTAAATCATAAAAGGGGTTTAAAATAGAGTTTGGAATGTAGGAGATAACTCTTTAACGACCTCAATGAGATGAGGTGATCATTAGAGTCATGTCCCAAAATGATTTGGGTGATTGCACTTTGATGAAACAAAAGGAAAGAAAAAAGAGATGAAGTTGAGAAGGGGAAAGAAAGAGCTTTACCTATACTTCAAGAGACTTCAAACACTTCTTGTTGAATTACTTGGAGAAATCATTTGGAAAATGCTTTGAGAGTAGGAAATTTGGTAAAGTCAAGGTCTTTCGGTCAAAGTTTTTGTTCTCAAGTTTTCGTCCATGTTTTCGGTCCTTCAAAATGGAGGTAAAGGGAGGTTTTTATAGGTGAAAGAGGGATGTTTTTGGTGCCAAAACTCAGTCACCAAGAAATCATTCCCGGGCAAAATCCTGTAAATTGAGCAAGGGAGAGAATCCTGGCCAGAAATCTGTAACTGACGCCAGAGGCGCACGCTTCCTGCTTTGAGGGCGGGAGGCGCGCGACTCAGAGAAGGAAATTTTGACAGAATGGACTAGAAAGTCAGCCCTGTCATTCAGTTTAGTCCCTGGACTTAACGAAGTCAGTCAGGAACTTAGCGGAAGTGACAGAAACTAACGAGAAACACTTAAAGTGGGGAGAAACACAAGATCAAATGTGCAATCGGGGTGAGCGGTCCAAGGCGGGGTGTCTACAGTCACACACCCAACTCCGGTCGTAATTGACCGCGACCTTCTAGCTCCATCTCATACTCCGGTGCACGGGACCTCTCTTCGGACTCTACCTCACCGGAAAAAATGGGAAAAATATATAGCTCGTGGAAGCAGCTAGAAACCTGAAAGAGGTGGTCAAATGCATGGGTGAAGATAAAAAGAAATGTGGGCCAGGTCATCCGTCATTTGTACTTGTAAGTTGAAAGAAAAATTAAAGAAATATTGGCCACACAAATGATGTAAGTAGCTGGAGTAAAAAGTGCAATAATGCATGCACGTGGATCAATATTTGTGCACCCTTCACTAAAATGAGAGTATTTTTCCTGTTCGTGCATCTCTCTGTTCGTGATATCAGTTATGATCCTTTCGTGCCTAAAATCCTACTCCGAGTAGGCCGTCCCTCCAAGAAACGGAAAAATTATTATTTATGGATCGAGCGGGTTAATTCCCCAAGATTGCTCTCAATTAAAGCCCTACCCCGTGTAGGCAAAAGCCTTACCCCGCGTAGGCAAATAAAATCCTACTCCGAGTAGGCCGTCCCTCCAAGAAACGGAAAAATTATTATTTATGGATCGAGCGGGTTAATTCCCCAAGATTGCTCTCCATTAAAGCCCTACCCCGTGTTGGCAAAAGCCCTACCCCGCGTAGGCAAATAAAATCATACTCCGAGTAGGCCGTCCCTCCAAGAAACGGAAAAATTATTATTTATGGATCGAGCGGGTTAATTCCCCTAAGATTGCTCTCCATTAAAGCCCTACCCTCGTGTAGGCAAATACAGCCCTACTCCGAGTAGGCAAAAGTTCGTGCAAATCCCTACTCCGAGTAGGCAAGAGCTCGAGAAAAATCCTACTCCGAGTAGGCCGTCCCTCCAAGAAATGGAAAAATTATTATTTATGGATCGAGCGGGTTAATTCCCCAAGATTGCTCTCCATTAAAGCCCTACCCTCGTGTAGGCAAATAAATCCCTACTCCGAGTAGGCAAGAGCTCGAGAAAAATCCTACTCCGAGTAGGCCGTCCCTCCAAGAAACGGAAAAATTATTATTTATGGATCGAGCGGGTTAATTCCCCAAGATTGCTCTCCATTAAAGCCCTACCCTCGTGTAGGCAAATAAAGCCCTACTCCGAGTAGGCAAAAGTTCGTGCAAAGCCCCACTCCGAAAGCGCGAGTTAGATCGCATGCCCTGACATGGATGCCGGCACGTGCTCTCACGTACAATGCGTGGTCCTACGCCTACGAGCTAGACCGCATGCCCGGAAACGGATGCCGGCACGTGCTCACACGTACGATGCGCGGTCCTACGCCCTCGAGCTAGACCGCTTGCCCGGAAACGGAAGAACCTGTGTTAAATCCAAGTATAACAAAGGGCAAAGATAGAACGCATCGACAAAGTCTCGAAATCTCCGAGTACTCAACAAGTCACTGGGCTTATCTTATTTATGGTGCCATCGGGCCCATCTTATTCATGAACCGGTCGTGTTTATCTTATTTATGGCGCCATCGGGCCCATCAACAGATCGTGCTTCTCTTATATATGGCGCCATCGGGCCTATCTTATTTATGAAGCGTTCGTGCTTATCTTATTTAGGAAGCGATCGGGCTCAGCTTCTTGTGAAGGCTTATGGATTCCATTTTATTTACGAAGCGGTCGCGCTCACCTTGTTTATCTAGCCATCGGGCTCATCTTACTATGGAAGCCATCAAGCTCATCTCACTTAAGATGCCATGGGGCACATCTTATTCGCGAGGCGATTGAGCTCATTCTATTTATAGAGCCACCGGGATCATCTTATTTATCGCAGTTCCGAATTAGTTCGGTTGCAAAGCCTACGGGCAGTTTGACATCAAGCCCGCGACTAACACTTCAACAAGCCTTCGGGTAAACAATTTTAATGCTCGATGCAGGTTCGTGTACCTTATGGTTCCCTGCAACTCGGGGGCTTCATGTCCTTACAACGACCTGGCTTCATGTTCGATGCAAACTTCGCTGAAAGTCCAGTCCCCGACAACCTCTTTATCCAGAGGTCTATATATATTTGGAGTCCAACACTTATTCATCCAAGTTGTTGGCGATCTATGAGGCTTGGGGGCTCAATCGACTGAAGACAGTTATTATATCCGTTAAATATTTAACGGGATCTGTCAAATCTACGCCAATCAAGTCAGGTCGTTTCTTTCCATACTCTCAGTTTAATAAATGCTTTTTACATAGCTTTATTAATCAATAAATCAAGAGCATCATTAATTACTTGATTGCGTATTACAATTACGTTAACGAAAACTATTTAACATGCATTACTACTTGCTACTTGGCAATAGTGCTTACTGCTTGACTGCTCAGTACACGAAAATGCATGATCATGAGCAAAATTCCATGCCTATTTCCATGATTTATATGGTGAATTATTATTTTCTTCAGAATATGCTTATGAAAATATTTGTTACTTCAGCAAAATAAATATTCATCTTGTCACGGTTACACTCCGTCCTGATATGTTAATAATGTATTGGATTGACATGCTACCTTGTCATATATAGCAACTTGATCATAACAATAGATAAACAGCATTACATGCTTCTGTTGGTTTAAATGTTGCGGAATTATACTTCCCGAAGTGCGCAAAATGACATGTCATAAATGCTTACTCGCTTTCCAAAATCATGCTATATCAATTTAAATGTGCTTTATACCATGATTGATTGATTTTATGAAAGCTGCCATGAGAAAATTCACAAAGTGCATGATGCCATGAAAACTACTTGGTGAAAGTTGCTTAATCCACATGTAGCAAATGCCATGATTTTATTATATAGTTTAATTACTATCTATCCGTTCGGCTTTTTCAACATGCCATCGCAAAAAATATGCATATATGATTGATACAACTATAGCGCAGCGAAGACCCTAAACGCAACGACGCCTTCGGTTTCATTTCATTATGAAGCATTCGAGCTCATATCATTATGACGCCTACGGGCTCTTCTCATCATGGAAGCCTACGGGCCCTTCTTATTATGGAAGCATGCGGGTCCTTCTTTCTATGGACTCTTACGGGCTCATCTCGTTTGTGGTGCCTACGAGCCCATCCTATATACGACACTTTCGCGATCATCTGCTTATGAAGTTTACGGACTCATCTTATTGCGCCCTACAGCGACCCACGACTCGGGGGCTGCACATTTATATCAGGGCATTAGGCCGACTTAACAGGTCCGCCACGAGTTCTATTGGAAGCCTATCCTTTATTTGTCTTAGTCTCTGGCAACCTCTGAATCTAGAGGTTTATTTATCTTATGGCTCCCCGCGACTCGAGGACCACATCTTTATTTGAGCAACTCGGGGGCTTATTCTCCCCGTTTAGTGTTGTATCACTCATCCAGAGGCTTTATGCCACGTTATTATTCTCGAAAATCTCCGAGTTATAGTTTCAGACTCCATAAGGGACTTCTGATTATCTTATGGCATTCTCTTTTCTATAGTCGGGAATCTCCGGCTATCATTGAATACCATCTATAGGCTATGTGCCCGCTATCATCATCCTTGGAATCTCGGAGACATATATTCAGACTCCCTCTGGGATGTCAATCTATATTATGGTGTTTATTCATATATAGACCGAGTTCGCAACCCGAGCTCCTATTCCTCTATTGATCACGGTCACATTCTCGACATTGGATTATTCATCCACTAGTTATGTGCCCAGTTTGTTTATCCTCGAGAATCTTCGAGTTATATATTCAGATTCATTGCCGGACCTCAAATTCTCTTATGGAGACTATACGCGGGTTTTATTTCTCCTCGGGAATCTCCGAGTCGACTAGCCGCAGTCCGCTATCCGGGGTGTCTTAGCTCGCAGTTCTAGTTTTGATTTCACTCTTATGGGAGCCTGTGAGAGCTCGCGCCCGTACCCGCGTGGGGATCCGTGCGAAACGCGGCTGGAATCCGCTCGGTTTCTCATAATGGTTACCCTCCTTTGGTTTTGAAAAAAGAGTCGCCACCTCATTTTATTTAGGAAAATAGAGATAAAACCTTTTTAATTGAAAAGTGCGACAGTGACGACAAGGACCTCCCACCCACGAGGTCAACAGGCGGTGCTAATTACAATTGTTTGGTGGTGTTCTCATCTCGATTTGTCACGGTCTAATTTGAGTCCAAATAAATCTTTTCTAAAAAATAGAAATTAACTTTTTGATTTTGAAGCACTTGACCATTAATGCGAATTCTAATCTTGAGTCATTGATTTCGAATGTGAGCAATTTCCTCGAGTCTAGGGGCTTCCCCCTACTCTCGTCCTTCCGTCAATTTTTTTCTGCGCAAACACGATGTCAAAGATCTCACGGGGTCTTTATTTGCTTTTCCCAAAACACTGGCCTTGTGCCTTCCTCTTCCAATTCCTGTAATTTGTCACAGCAAGGGAGACGAAGGAATGTGATTCTCTGACTCTCAAAATCCAAAATCTGGAAGTATGCTCAAATGAATGAATGTGAACTGGGGCTCGCGTCAGGATTCAGAAATGATAGATGGGTTCCCCGTTAATGCAATTGCCATCATTGACGGCACACACATGAATTTGTAGTGTCGCGAATCCTTTCTAAAACAATTGAATTAAACAATAAAGCAAATGGAATATGTACCAAAAAATGACTAATGCTTCTTCTTTATTTTTATTTTATTTTATTTTTTTTGACCTCCCCTTTTTTCTTTCTTTCGATTTTTTTTTTTTTTTTTACCTCCCCTTTTCTGCTCTCTTTCGATTTTTTTTTTTTTTTTTTTTTTTTTTGCACTCAAGAAGAAACATCATAGCGTGCGGAATACAACAATTTTTACATAAACATACAATATGCGAGAATTTACAATGCATCGTACATTAAAGGAAAATCGCCGACACTTGCTCTTGCATCAGTGTGATAATCTTCAGTCTTTACCATTTGATTGGCCTCTTTGATTATGTCCTTGATTGCACCCTAAAATCTTCGTTCGTCGGATGACTTTGTCGATCGCCTTCGTGAACTTCGTTTGTGAATTCCATTGAGCACTGTCAACCCTAGTTCTCCCCTCAATTAATCGCAGTCTAAAATTAGTCCATTTATTATCGTTTGCTTTTAATTAAGTGAGATTAATCATTTGTGGGACCAAATTTATAAAATACGTGATTATGAAGGCACTTGATTATAAAGCAAGTTCATTAACTGAAAACGTGTATTTACAAGACAAGCAAGCAAATAAATATATTACAGGAAAATATGACACGCAAGCATGGATTTGGAAGACGGAAGAAAGAGTGAGCGCATTTTAGGACGGGCCCGAAAGCAAAAGGGATTAGAGTTGGGCAGTTTGCCCTATTCACAGCAAAAGAGACATAACCCCTCGGGTCAGCAAGCTTCTACTATCAGCAAAGGAACATTTTCTCGCGTTGATAAACTGCGGTCAACACCTAACAAAAGAGAACTCCTTCCTGGGGCTCGGTGAGTCCCTAGGATAACATTCGAACTTGAAGCTTTCAGCGAAGGCTTCCACATGTTCATCAAACCAATTACGCAACTCTACTGGCACTTGGTGAGAGGATATATCTTCGTGTCCTGGGGCTGTTTCGTGTGGTTGAATCAGAGGTGGCGTGATGCCCGGGATGATAGATGACTGGGAGTTCATAAGCCCCACGTGCTCTTGGTTTTGTGAGAAGATTGGTACACAGTCTATTATTTTCCCCTGGTGTCCCTGTGGGATACTTGTTGCATACTTTGTTTGGGTTCCAACTGTTTCCCAACCATTCTTCCATCACCTTTTCGAACTCAATATCGGGCGAGCCCCTAGTCGCATTTACTGATGTTTCGCCATTACTAGTCATTGCTGATGAGAGAACCCGGAGCAGACCTTGATCAAAGTAATGTCTGGAACTGACCTTGAATGTCGCGCTAGAAAAAAGAAGCGAGATTCTCCCTCTACAAGAATGGATTGGAAAAAGAATGTTTTAAATTTTTGAAATGGGCTTTCTTTTATGTACAAGAATAGAAGCACAAAGAGAAGAAAGGTATAAGACTTTGAAACAACATTGTTTTCGAAAAAGGTTGAAGCGCAAGCAAAGCACAAAAACCTAGGAAGCCGGACAAGCACCTCGCTTTGTTTTGACACGTTCAATGATTAAATCCTGGAATAGTGGATATCGTCTCCAAAGTATAGGACCAACGTTTTTCACCTGTACTAATGGCCGTCCGAAGCCCCTAGCGAAGGGCCTATACTCTTTCTGGGATCCACCATTCGGGTTACGGTCTATGTGAAGGTCTTGATAATTTCGGGTCAACCCAATCGTTCCAAAATATCCACACTTTAGGTTGTTTATAACCTTTTAGGAATGCATAGGGTTGAAGAGAAATTATTAGACAAAAACCGGCTTAAAGTCGAGGACGTGTCATTTTGAAAATTCGGACATCGAGGCTTTTGATGGATGGCTTGCATGTGGCTTACACCCGCAGCGACGACTAGTAGCCGCGCTTTGGGGCGGGAATGTCAACCGGGAGCCCTATCGGAGGATCGGTGACCCCCTTCACTCACCTGGCTACACCCCCTAAGGTTTGTATGGTTTCTAAGTCGCAAGTTTGAAAACGTGAACCGTGTGTGAAGTCTCTAATTTTGAAAAATGATTTTTGAAAGAAAGAAAGGAATTTTTTTTTTTGTTTTTTGTTTTCTTTTTTTTTACACAAACAAAGAGAAGGTAAAAAACCTGCAAAACAAAGTTAGGACATGTATATACAAGGCAAAAGCAAATAATGGCGGAAAACAAGCATTTGAGTCTAGCCCACTTTTGAAAAAATGCATCCCCAGCAGAGTCGCCACTGTGAGAGCCCGCGCCCGTACCCGCGTGGGGATCCGTGCAAAACGCGGCTGGAATCCGCTCGGTTTCTCATAATGGTTACCCTCCTTTGGTTTTGAAAAAAGAGTCGCCACCTCATTTTATTTAGGAAAATAGAGATAAAACCTTTTTAATTGAAAAGTGGGTTCGGGGGCTATGTTACGAGAGGAGAAGGTGTTAGGCACTCCGCTCGCCCTTTCGGTCTCTAGCATGCTTCCGCCTACGCTTGATTTTAGTTTGCCTTTTGAAAATGTGTTTTATGTCCTAACTTATAAAAAATGTGTGTGTTTATGTATAAAGGAGTCTCCTATTCTAGGTCGATTCATTTTATCACAACCGGGAACCGGTTTGGGTGGATTCCCGATTGGTTTTGAAAAAATGTTCGAATCATATATACAAGTATGAGAAATTAAAGGGGGAAGGGGGAATATGCACAGTAGGGATATACATGTATACACAAAAAGTGGGAAACAAATCCCATAAATAAAATGAATGTCCTCGCGACGGAGCGTTTGTGGATCTTGGCGTCGTCGTTGTCCGTCTCGAGCCGCGGTACCTGTCCTAAAATAACCCAAATCCAAAACTACAAATTGGGGATTTCTCCCTGAATGTTAGATATCATTGTGAAGTTTTTATGGATGTTTTTGGATTAAATTTTGACCCCAAATATTGACAAGAAAATGCATCACAAAATCTGCCCAGAAACTATTCACAGGAAACATGGCACATTGATCACCAATTTTAACTATTTTAACTAGTGAATCTCAAATATTAAAGTTGAAGAACACATATTGATAATTAATATACAAAATTTGGATCAAGAAAATATGTTTAAGTCGCTCAAAATATCTCTGACATTTTAATGTCAGAAGCTGGAAGTACAGTGTCTGAAATTTGATGGTTTAAACAAGAGAGGAAGAATGGAACTTTTACAGGTACAAAAAATATATAAAAATATTTACACTTTCCTTAGTTCGTTGGGAACAAAATTTGTGTTCTGACTTAATCCAAAAGACCATATTTTGACTGAGTTTTAGATGCAAGAACACAACATGGTACAAAGAAATACACACTGGACAGCATGTCTGGGACTCAAATATTAGCATGAAAACCTATTCTAAACATGTAATATGAACATGAAACTTCATAAGAATGTACTTTAACACATTATGAACAACTTTTGTGTTTTGATCTAGATCTATAAACAAAGTTATGATAGAGAAAACAGCACATCAAAATCCTTGGTTAAAACTAAACATGCTGGGCAGATTATATATGGCATGGAGATGGAGGTCAAAACATGGCATAAACTTGGAACAAACCCATGTAACTTAGGGAACTTTCTTATTGATATATTATTAACATTATCATGTGTCTATTTATGAACAAACATAAAACAAAAATGAGAATAAACAACAAAGAAGGAGGTGAGGGCAGAATATACACATGCTGAGCAAATGGACTATATCTTGCTGGGATTTGAGATCTAAAGCATGAGATTAACACCAAAATGAACTCAAGACATATATATACATGCTAGGACTGAAGTATGAACATTTAGAATATATAGAACATGTTTATTTACAAAGTAAAAACATAGATTACATAGGTAATAAGGGGAATCTAGTCACTAGTTGACTAGATTCCCAAACAACTCATTTAAACTTACATTTTATCAAATCTATGATATATAAAAAGGAAACTTACCTAGATTAAGAGAGGGTGGTGTGCTTCCTTTGTCTCCAAGGGAAGACTTTTTTTTGTTTGTTTTGATTGAAGTTGTTGTTGTTGTGGTGGTTGTGGTTGTTGTTGTTGTTGTTGCTTGTTGTTGTTGTTGCTTGAGATTTGAAGGGGTTGTTTGAGGTGTTTGGGTGGTGGTTTAGTAGTGGAGATGTGGTGGAGGAGTGGTGGTAGTGGTGGTGGAATGGTGGTAGTAAGAGCAAGAGTGAAAGTGTATGGAGGGAGTGTGTAGTGTAATGTGTGTAGTGAATGAGTCCTTTTTTCTTGGATCAACATAGGAAGTATATGGAGGAGGGAGGTGATATTTCTTGGACCAAAATGCCCTAGAGTAGGGGTAGTATGGGGGGTAAGGTCTCTTGCCCGAAATTCATGCCAAGGGGTGGAAAAATTGGCCAAAAATGATGGTGTTGCTTTGACTTGGTGATTTCCACTTTTTGAAATGCCACTTGTCCATTTTTGGTTGATTTTTGGCCCATGTGACCCCCCTAATGCAGCCATATGTCCAGGAAATGTGGGAGTAAACATGTCATTATTTCCGGCTCTGTGTTCCCGCTCCGCAACAGCTTGCAACTGCTCCGTCGTGCGCGTTCCGGTGTCCCGGTTGTCCGCGGGTTCAACACAAAAGTTGCTCTTCTCAATTTTCTGGTCAAGATGGAATATCTAGATTATGTTAAAGAGTAAGGAATAAAATAATATAATTTTAAATGCAAGGGATGTCCGGTAAAAGGCGTTCTGGGGGTGCGGGGCCCGCCGTAGGGTCCCGACGCTCAATTTTCGAAGTATACGCCTGTTTACTCGGTTTTGAGCCCTGATCATGAATCCGGACATGGTTTTTCCATCCGATGCACCGATAAGGCGTACGGTAATCCCGAACGGCCAAATCTAGGGTTTTAGGCCAATTATCGCGCTTAGACCGAATCAAATGGTTGGTTTTAGGGGTGCGAGATCGGGGTGTCTACAGAGCCCCTCGTCGAATTCACTTGTGATGTAAAGGGGATTCGACGATCCAATATAGACAACCGATCTCGTCTAGGGTTTGACGGCTGAGCCCAAAGTAGGGCTTCCTACGTATCCCTTGCGGGAATCAAGCCTCCGTAGTTCTACTCAAGCAAGCAAGCAAACACAATCATATGGTCGAACTCGGGAACCCGAGATTCCTACGTATCTCTTGCGAGAATCAGACCAATCGTAGTTCGGATGGATGCTGGGGATGCATTGAGAAACCGAATTCTCTTTGCTGGGGATTGGAATGGGTGAACGGCTTATGGGTTGGTGAGATCACATACATCTCTGAGCCGGGGTTGAGGTAACATCAATTCGATAGAACGTCCGACTGAAACTCTTGTTATCGAGCTGCCTACGTATCCCTCGCGGGAATCAAGTCGGGGCGTAGTTCTGAGGGAGGTCCAACCCGAGCACTCGAGTGGACCAGAGAGTAACCAAACATTCGAGGGGGTCAGATTCAGATAAATCCGAAAGGACCAGGGTAACCAAGCATTCGAAATAAGGGGTGGTCGTGCCTGAGGTGACAGGCTGCCTACGTATCCCGCATGGGAATCAGACCAGTCACGTAGTTCAACTAAGTGGGACATTTAAGGGGCGCTCCGACCGACCTATTTTGAAAACGCTTTTAGAAAGGGTGAGACTTTTGAGAGGCGTCTCGAGCCTAAAACGATTTTTTGAAAAGGGTGAGACTTTTGAGAGGCGTCTCAAGCCTAAAACGATTTTGAAAACGAGAGTGATTTTGGGAAAACATTTTGAAAACGAAACAATATTCTTGCCATCAAAACAAATTAAACATTGAAGACGCATAACATGAAAGTGTTCAAGGATACGCTGCAGGTTGATGATAATCGGAGGCTCGTTGTGCGCTGCCGCATTTGAGAGAAGCTGAATCCTTGCCTTGGAGTTGTTGTGTGATGAGATTTTTGATTCTTGGCTTGAGGAGAACAATCCAATTACCATTCTTTCATGTTGGGACCCTTTTGGATTTGACGGGAGGCCATCTCGAGTTTCTAAAAGATGTGGAGAAGCTGCTCTTGGAATATTTGGATGTGTTTAGTTGGGCTTCACGTGGCAAGCTCCCCCATTTCAACATTTCGATGCGTGTGTGGTCGGACTTGCGGTGCCAAGATCTCTATTGCAACGTTTTGATGCGTGTGTGGTTGGACCTGAGGTGACAGGCTGCCTACGTATCCCTTTCGGGAATCAGACCTTACGTAGTTCGAGTTTGTGAAAAACTCGAAAAACACAATTTGATTAGAACAGATGTGGTGTGATGTTGAAGAAGACCTTTCTTGAGGGGTTTGGACGTGACCTGGCCTCGGAGATTGGATTTGAGTACCTGCATAAGACCTTTCACAAGCATACATATATATCGTGACATTCATGTGCAGAGAGTGTGTCATACACGCAACCAAATCATCATGATTAAAAGATCGAGAGATAAAGAACATATCACGTTGAGAACTGCTCGCTTTTCATCATTTCGATGTGTTTGTGGTCGGACTCGCCGAAGCAAGCTGCCTACGTATCCCTTTCGGGAATCAGACCTTACGTAGTTCGAGTTTGTGAAAAACTCGAAAAACACATTTTGTTTGACAGACGATTTGTTGGAGATGACCATTCTTGCGATGGGGTACCTGCATGGGATTAGATTTGGACACCTGCAAAATATTTTCACAAGTATGCAATATCATAACACGCATTTTTCACTTCAAAAACTTCTCATTGTCATTGATGATTGAAGGACTTCAAACGAGGATTTCCTTTGCAAATGATTTTGAAATTTAAATTTCGCCATCTTTCTTTCAGAATTGAAAACACTCTTTTTTTTTTTTTTTTTTTTTTTTTTGACACGTGTGCATTGCTTGCATTTCAGCCTTTGCTTTTTATAAAATGAACAAAATGTTTATGTGCAAAGAGGGAAAATCGGGAAAGGAATGAACTGTGCATTTTCTTTTGAAAACTTTGCGAGGAACGAGAGTCATGGTGAGATATATGGTGAAGCGAGGTTGGAGGCCTAGCGCGAGTACTCGAAAGGTCAATTCTCTACACCCATTTGATCAAGTTTACTCGACGGTGTCTCTCCTAGTGGATTACTTTGCCTTGCCCCCCAGATGTCGGTTGCGGAAGCCCAGTGCCTTTTCAGAATCAGCCCCCAGATCTTCAATCATGAAAGCCCCCACTTTGTCAAGGATCAGCCCCACATTTGAAGACTCATTTTCTGAGGACCTCGCTGTTTGTAAAAGCGGTCATAAGTTCTGAAGCCCCTACTGCTATCCCAAGGTGATTCTTGTACTGTTTAACAGTTTGAGGCAGCTCCATGCCTTGATACTCATACTGCTTTGGGACCTAACTGTCGTTGAAAGTTATTGCAGATTTGATGTTCCACTGCTTGGAGTAACTCACACAATGTGATAGTCATATTTGCATTCGACGCTTTGTTTGGAGGAATCAACTGTCTCTGAGAGTTGGTAAACTATGTACATCCCCCTGTATTGCCGGTGATTGAGCTTTGTGGCCTATGGCCCAAACTGCTAATCTGAAAAACTTTCCTCCGATGATTCTCTTGAAAGGGACCTAACCATCTGTGACGGTTGTCTCACAAATTCTGATGATTGTTGATGCTAAAACTTCCAATGACCAACTATCTGTGAGAGTTGTCCTACCCCTGAGACGTTTTGCATTAACGGGGAACCCATCTATCATTTATGAATCCTGACGCGCAGCCCCAGTTCACATTCATTCATTTGAGCATACTTCCAGATTTTGGATTTTGAGAGTCAGAGAATCACATTCCTTCGTCTCCCTTGCTGTGACAAATTACAGGAATTGGAAGAGGAAGGCACAAGGCCAGTGTTTTGGGAAAAGCAAATAAAGACCCCGTGAGATCTTTGACATCGTGTTTGCGCAGAAAAAAATTGACGGAAGGACGAGAGTAGGGGGAAGCCCCTAGACTCGAGGAAATTGCTCACATTCGAAATCAATGACTCAAGATTAGAATTCGCATTAATGGTCAAGTGCTTCAAAATCAAAAAGTTAATTTCTATTTTTTAGAAAAGATTTATTTGGACTCAAATTAGACCGTGACAAATCGAGATGAGAACACCACCAAACAATTGTAATTAGCACCGCCTGTTGACCTCGTGGGTGGGAGGTCCTTGTCGTCGCTGTCGCACTTTTTGAGATTGATTAGAGGCTGTATGACCTTTGGCCGCAGGGCTCCCTCAGTGTAAGGGTTTAGCAGAGCATGCTGGTCTCCAACAAAAGACACCAGTTGTCGTCGTTGATGGTGCTTGCCCAAAGTTGAAAGATCGAGATCTTCTTTAGTGCAGATTGGCTTCGCATGCGCGGTGCTCCTTGAAATTGATGACGTCACATGAGATTGCCGGACCCTCGGTCCATGCCTTGTATTTGTGCAACAAGTGATGAAGTCTTCATAATGAAATGCCAATTGCCATCATTGACGGCACACACATGAATTTGTAGTGTCGCGATATCCTTTCTAAAACAATTGAATTAAACAATAAAGCAAATGGAATATGTACCAAAATAAATGACTAATGCTTCTTCTTTATTTTTATTTTATTTTATTTTTTTTGACCTCCCCTTTTTTGCTTTCTTTCGATTTTTTTTTTTTTACCTCCCCTTTTCTGCTCTCTTTCGATTTTTTTTTTTTTTTTTTTTTTTTTGCACTCAAGAAGAAACATCATAGCGTGCGGAATACAACAATTTTTACATAAACATACAATATGCGAGAATTTACAATGCATCGTACATTAAAGGAAAATCGCCGACACTTGCTCTTGCATCAGTGTGATAATCTTCAGTCTTTACCATTTGATTGGCCTCTTTGATTATGTCCTTGATTGCACCCTAAAATCTTCGTTCGTCGGATGACTTTGTCGATCGCCTTCGTGAACTTCGTTTGTGAATTCCATTGAGCACTGTCAACCCTAGTTCTCCCCTCAATTAATCGCAGTCTAAAATTAGTCCATTTATTATCGTTTGCTTTTAATTAAGTGAGATTAATCATTTGTGGGACCAAATTTATAAAATACGTGATTATGAAGGCACTTGATTATAAAGCAAGTTCATTAACTGAAAACGTGTATTTACAAGACAAGCAAGCAAATAAATATATTACAGGAAAAGATGACACGCAAGCATGGATTTGGAAGACGAAAGAAAGAGTGAGCGCATTTTAGGACGGGCCCGAAAGCAAAAGGGATTAGAGTTGGGCAGTTTGCCCTATTCACAGCAAAAGAGACATAACCCCTCGGGTCAGCAAGCTTCTACTATCAGCAAAGGAACATTTTCTCGCGTTGATAAACTGCGGTCAACACCTAACAAAAGAGAACTCCTTCCTGGGGCTCGGTGAGTCCCTAGGATAACATTCGAACTTGAAGCTTTCAGCGAAGGCTTCCACATGTTCATCAAACCAATTACGCAACTCTACTGGCACTTGGTGAGAGGATATATCTTCGTGTCCTGGGGCTGTTTCGTGTGGTTGAATCAGAGGTGGCGTGATGCCCGGGATGATAGATGACTGGGAGTTCATAAGCCCCACGTGCTCTTGGTTTTGTGAGAAGATTGGTACACAGTCTATTATTTTCCCCTGGTGTCCCTGTGGGATACTTGTTGCATACTTTGTTTGGGTTTCCAACTGTTTCCCCAACCATTCTTCCATCACCTTTTCGAACTCAATATCGGGCGAGCCCCTAGTCGCATTTACTGATGTTTCGCCATTACTAGTCATTGCTGATGAGAGAACCCGGAGCAGACCTTGATCAAAGTAATGTCTGGAACTGACCTTGAATGTCGCGCTAGAAAAAGAAGCGAGATTCTCCCTCTACAAGAATGGATTGGAAAAAGAATGTTTTAAATTTTTGAAATGGGCTTTCTTTTATGTACAAGAATAGAAGCACAAAGAGAAGAAAGGTATAAGACTTTGAAACAACATTGTTTTCGAAAAAGGTTGAAGCGCAAGCAAAGCACAAAACCTAGGAAGCCGGACAAGCACCTCGCTTTGTTTTGACACGTTCAATGATTAAATCCTGGAATAGTGGATATCGTCTCCAAAGTATAGGACCAACGTTTTTCACCTGTACTAATGGCCGTCCGAAGCCCCTAGCGAAGGGCCTATACTCTTTCTGGGATCCACCATTCGGGTTACGGTCTATGTGAAGGTCTTGATAATTTCGGGTCAACCCAATCGTTCCAAAATATCCACACTTTAGGTTGTTTATAACCTTTTAGGAATGCATAGGGTTGAAGAGAAATTATTAGACAAAAACCGGCTTAAAGTCGAGGACGTGTCATTTTGAAAATTCGGACATCGAGGCTTTTGATGGATGGCTTGCATGTGGCTTACACCCGCAGCGACGACTAGTAGCCGCGCTTTGGGGCGGGAATGTCAACCGGGAGCCCTATCGGAGGATCGGTGACCCCCCTTCACTCACCTGGCTACACCCCCTAAGGTTTGTATGGTTTCTAAGTCGCAAGTTTGAAAACGTGAACCGTGTGTGAAGTCTCTAATTTTGAAAAATGATTTTTTGAAAGAAAGAAAGGAATTTTTTTTTTTGTTTTTTGTTTTCTTTTTTTTTACACAAACAAAGAGAAGGTAAAAAACCTGCAAAACAAAGTTAGGACATGTATATACAAGGCAAAAGCAAATAATGGCGGAAAACAAGCATTTGAGTCTAGCCCACTTTTGAAAAAATGCATCCCCAGCAGAGTCGCCACTGTGAGAGCCCGCGCCCGTACCCGCGTGGGGATCCGTGCGAAACGCGGCTGGAATCCGCTCGGTTTCTCATAATGGTTACCCTCCTTTGGTTTTGAAAAAAGAGTCGCCACCTCATTTTATTTAGGAAAATAGAGATAAAACCTTTTTAATTGAAAAGTGGGTTCGGGGGCTATGTTACGAGAGGAGAAGGTGTTAGGCACTCCGCTCGCCCTTTCGGTCTCTAGCATGCTTCCGCCTACGCTTGATTTTAGTTTGCCTTTTGAAAATGTGTTTTATGTCCTAACTTATAAAAAATGTGTGTGTTTATGTATAAAGGAGTCTCCTATTCTAGGTCGATTCATTTTATCACAACCGGGAACCGGTTTGGGTGGATTCCCGAT
Organism: Campanula takesimana; assembly: GCA_026119855.1. Classification (NCBI taxonomy): domain Eukaryota; kingdom Viridiplantae; phylum Streptophyta; class Magnoliopsida; order Asterales; family Campanulaceae; genus Campanula; species Campanula takesimana. The sequence goes on from JAOWBW010000074.1 coordinate 1,253,970, forward strand.
TGGTTTTGAAAAAATGTTCGAATCATATATACAAGTATGAGAAATTAAAGGGGGAAGGGGGAATATGCACAGTAGGGATATACATGTATACACAAAAAGTGGGAAACAAATCCCATAAATAAAATGAATGTCCTCGCGACGGAGCGTTTGTGGATCTTGGCGTCGTCGTTGTCCGTCTCGAGCCGCGGTACCTGTCCTAAAATAACCCAAATCCAAAACTACAAATTGGGGATTTCTCCCTGAATGTTAGATATCATTGTGAAGTTTTTATGGATGTTTTTGGATTAAATTTTGACCCCAAATATTGACAAGAAAATGCATCACAAAATCTGCCCAGAAACTATTCACAGGAAACATGGCACATTGATCACCAATTTTAACTATTTTAACTAGTGAATCTGAAGAAACACCAAATATTAAAGTTGAAGAACACATATTGATAATTAATATACAAAAATTTGGAGCCAAGAAAATATGTTTAAGTCGCTCAAAATATCTCTGACATTTTAATGTCAGAAGCTGGAAGTACAGTGTCTGAAATTTGATGGTTTAAACAAGAGAGGAAGAATGGAACTTTTACAGGTACAAAAAATATATAAAAAATATTTACACTTTCCTTAGTTCGTTGGGAACAAAATTTGTGTTCTGACTTAATCCAAAAGACCATATTTTGACTGAGTTTTAGATGCAAGAACACAACATGGTACAAAGAAATACACACTGGACAGCATGTCTGGGACTCAAATATTAGCATGAAAACCTATTCTAAACATGTAATATGAACATGAAACTTCATAAGAATGTACTTTAACACATTATGAACAACTTTTGTGTTTTGATCTAGATCTATAAACAAAGTTATGATAGAGAAAACAGCACATCAAAATCCTTGGTTAAAACTAAACATGCTGGGCAGATTATATATGGCATGGAGATGGAGGTCAAAACATGGCATAAACTTGGAACAAACCCATGTAACTTAGGGAACTTTCTTATTGATATATTATTAACATTATCATGTGTCTATTTATGAACAAACATAAACAAAAATGAGAATAAACAACAAAGAAGGAGGTGAGGGCAGAATATACACATGCTGAGCAAATGGACTATATCTTGCTGGGATTTGAGATCTAAAGCATGAGATTAACACCAAAATGAACTCAAGACATATATATACATGCTAGGACTGAAGTATGAACATTTAGAATATATAGAACATGTTTATTTACAAAGTAAAAACATAGATTACATAGGTAATAAGGGGAATCTAGTCACTAGTTGACTAGATTCCCAAACAACTCATTTAAACTTACATTTTATCAAATCTATGATATATAAAAAGGAAACTTACCTAGATTAAGAGAGGGTGGTGTGCTTCCTTTGTCTCCAAGGGAAGACTTTTTTTGTTTGTTTTGATTGAAGTTGTTGTTGTTGTGGTGGTTGTGGTTGTTGTTGTTGTTGTTGCTTGTTGTTGTTGTTGCTTGAGATTTGAAGGGGTTGTTTGAGGTGTTTGGGTGGTGGTTTAGTAGTGGAGATGTGGTGGAGGAGTGGCGGTAGTGGTGGTGGAATGGTGGTAGTAAGAGCAAGAGTGAAAGTGTATGGAGGGAGTGTGTAGTGTAATGTGTGTAGTGAATGAGTCCTTTTTTCTTGGATCAACATAGGAAGTATATGGAGGAGGGAGGTGATATTTCTTGGACCAAAATGCCCCTAGAGTAGGGGTAGTATGGGGGGTAAGGTCTCTTGCCCGAAATTCATGCCAAGGGGTGGAAAAATTGGCCAAAAATGATGGTGTTGCTTTGACTTGGTGATTTCCACTTTTTGAAATGCCACTTGTCCATTTTTGGTTGATTTTTGGCCCATGTGACCACCCTAATGCAGCCATATGTCCAGGAAATGTGGGAGTAAACATGTCATTATTTCCGGCTCTGTGTTCCCGCTCCGCAACAGCTTGCAACTGCTCCGTCGTGCGCGTTCCGGTGTCCCGGTTGTCCGCGGGTTCAACACAAAAGTTGCTCTTCTCAATTTTCTGGTCAAGATGGCATATCTAGATTATGTTAAAGAGTAAGGAATAAAATAATATAATTTTAAATGCAAGGGATGTCCGGTAAAAGGCGTTCTAGGGGTGCGGGGCCCGCCGTAGGGTCCCGACGCTCAATTTTCGAAGTATACGCCTGTTTACTCGGTTTTGAGCCCTGATCATGAATCCGGACATGGTTTTTCCATCCGATGCACCGATAAGGCGTACGGTAATCCCGAACGGCCAAATCTGGGGTTTTAGGCCAATTATCGCGCTTAGACCGAATCAAATGGTTGGTTTTAGGGGTGCGAGATCGGGGTGTCTACAGAGCCCCTCGTCGAATTCACTTGTGATGTAAAGGGGATTCGACGATCCAATATAGACAACCGATCTCGTCTAGGGTTTGACGGCTGAGCCCAAAGTAGGGCTTCCTACGTATCCCTTGCGGGAATCAAGCCTCCGTAGTTCTACTCAAGCAAGCAAGCAAACACAATCATATGGTCGAACTCGGGAACCCGAGATTCCTACGTATCTCTTGCGAGAATCAGACCAATCGTAGTTCGGATGGATGCTGGGGATGCATTGAGAAACCGAATTCTCTTTGCTGGGGATTGGAATGGGTGAACGGCTTATGGGTTGGTGAGATCACATACATCTCTGAGCCGGGGTTGAGGTAACATCAATTCGATAGAACGTCCGACTGAAACTCTTGTTATCGAGCTGCCTACGTATCCCTCGCGGGAATCAAGTCGGGGCGTAGTTCTGAGGGAGGTCCAACCCGAGCACTCGAGTGGACCAGAGAGTAACCAAACATTCGAGGGGGTCAGATTCAGATAAATCCGAAAGGACCAGGGTAACCAAGCATTCGAAATAAGGGGTGGTCGTGCCTGAGGTGACAGGCTGCCTACGTATCCCGCATGGGAATCAGACCAGTCACGTAGTTCAACTAAGTGGGACATTTAAGGGGCGCTCCGACCTGACCTATTTTGAAAACGCTTTTAGAAAGGGTGAGACTTTTGAGAGGCGTCTGAGAGGCGAGCCTAAAACGATTTTTTGAAAAGGGTGAGACTTTTGAGAGGCGTCTCAAGCCTAAAACGATTTTTTGAAAAGGGTGAGACTTTTGAGAGGCGTCTCAAGCCTAAAACGATTTTGAAAACGAGAGTGATTTTTGGGAAAACATTTTTGAAAACGAAACAATATTCTTGCCATCAAAACAAATTAAACATTGAAGACGCATAACATGAAAGTTTTCAAGGATACGCTGTAGGTTGATGATAATCGGAGGCTCGTTGTGCGCTGCCGTATTTGAGAGAAGCTCGAATCCTTGCCTTGGAGTTGTTGTGTGATGAGATTTTTGATTCTTGGCTTGAGGAGAACAATCCAATTACCATTCTTTCATGTTGGGACCCTTTTGGATTTGACGGGAGGCCATCTCGAGTTTCTAAAAGATGTGGAGAAGCTGCTCTTGGAATATTTGGATGTGTTTAGTTGGGCTTCACGTGACAAGCTCCCCCATTTCAACATTTCGATGCGTGTGTGGTCGGACTTGCCGTGCCAAGATCTCTATTGCAACGTTTTGATGCGTGTGTGGTCGGACCTGAGGTGACAGGCTGCCTACGTATCCCTTTCGGGAATCAGACCTTACGTAGTTCGAGTTTGTGAAAAACTCGAAAAACACAATTTGATTAGAACAGATGTGGTGTGATGTTGAAGAAGACCTTTCTTGAGGGGTTTGGACGTGACCTGGCCTCGGAGATTGGATTTGAGTACCTGCATAAGACCTTTCACAAGCATACATATATATCGTGACATTCATGTGCAGAGAGTGTGTCATACACGCAACCAAATCATCATGATTAAAAGATCGAGAGATAAAGAACATATCACGTTGAGAACTGCTCGCTTTTCATCATTTCGATGTGTTTGTGGTCGGACTCGCCGAAGCAAGCTGCCTACGTATCCCTTTCGGGAATCAGACCTTACGTAGTTCGAGTTTGTGAAAAACTCGAAAAAACACATTTTGTTTGACAGACGATTTGTTGGAGATGACCATTCTTGCGATGGGGTACCTGCATGGGATTAGATTTGGACACCTGCAAAATATTTTCACAAGTATGCAATATCATAACACGCATTTTTCACTTCAAAAACTTCTCATTGTCATTGATGATTGAAGGACTTCAAACGAGGATTTCCTTTGCAAATGATTTTGAAATTTAAATTTCGCCATCTTTCTTTCAGAATTGAAAACACTCTTTTTTTTTTTTTTTTTTTTTTTTTGACACGTGTGCATTGCTTGCATTTCAGCCTTTGCTTTTTATAAAATGAACAAAATGTTTATGTGCAAAGAGGGAAAATCGGGAAAGGAATGAACTGTGCATTTTTCTTTTGAAAACTTTGCGAGGAACGAGAGTCATGGTGAGATATATGGTGAAGCGAGGTTGGAGGCCTAGCGCGAGTACTCGAAAGGTCAATTCTCTACACCCATTTGATCAAGTTTACTCGACGGTGTCTCTCCTAGTGGATTACTTTGCCTTGCCCCCCAGATGTCGGTTGCGGAAGCCCAGTGCCTTTTCAGAATCAGCCCCCAGATCTTCAATCATGAAAGCCCCCACTTTGTCAAGGATCAGCCCCACATTTGAAGACTCATTTTCTGAGGACCTCGCTGTTTGTAAAAGCGGTCATAAGTTCTGAAGCCCCTACTGCTATCCCAAGGTGATTCTTGTACTGTTTAACAGTTTGAGGCAGCTCCATGCCTTGATACTCATACTGCTTTGGGACCTAACTGTCGTTGAAAGTTATTGCAGATTTGATGTTCCACTGCTGGGAGTAACTCACACAATGTGATAGTCATATTTGCATTCGACGCTTTGTTTGGAGGAATCAACTGTCTCTGAGAGTTGGTAAACTATGTACAGCCCCCCGTATTGCCGGTGATTGAGCTTTGTGGCCTATGGCCCAAACTGCTAATCTGAAAAACTTTCCTCCGATGATTCTCTTGAAAGGGACCTAACCATCTGTGACGGTTGTCTCACAAATTCTGATGATTGTTGATGCTAAAACTTCCAATGACCAACTATCTGTGAGAGTTGTCCTACCCCTGAGACGTTTTGCATTAACGGGGAACCCATCTATCATTTCTGAATCCTGACGCGCAGCCCCAGTTCACATTCATTCATTTGAGCATACTTCCAGATTTTGGATTTTGAGAGTCAGAGAATCACATTCCTTCGTCTCCCTTGCTGTGACAAATTACAGGAATTGGAAGAGGAAGGCACAAGGCCAGTGTTTTGGGAAAAGCAAATAAAGACCCCGTGAGATCTTTGACATCGTGTTTGCGCAGAAAAAAATTGACGGAAGGACGAGAGTAGGGGGAAGCCCCTAGACTCGAGGAAATTGCTCACATTCGAAATCAATGACTCAAGATTAGAATTCGCATTAATGGTCAAGTGCTTCAAAATCAAAAAGTTAATTTCTATTTTTTAGAAAAGATTTATTTGGACTCAAATTAGACCGTGACAAATCGAGATGAGAACACCACCAAACAATTGTAATTAGCACCGCCTGTTGACCTCGTGGGTGGGAGGTCCTTGTCGTCGCTGTCGCACTTTTTGAGATTGATTAGAGGCTGTATGACCTTTGGCCGCAGGGCTCCCTCAGTGTAAGGGTTTGGCAGAGCATGCTGGTCTCCAACAAAAGACACCAGTTGTCGTCGTTGATGGTGCTTGCCCAAAGTTGAAAGATCGAGATCTTCTTTAGTGCAGATTGGCTTCGCATGCGCGGTGCTCCTTGAAATTGATGACGTCACATGAGATTGCCGGACCCTCGGTCCATGCCTTGTCTTTGTGCAACAAGTGATGAAGTCTTCATAATGAAATGCCAATTGCCATCATTGACGGCACACACATGAATTTGTAGTGTCGCGATATCCTTTCTAAAACAATTGAATTAAACAATAAAGCAAATGGAATATGTACCAAAATAAATGACTAATGCTTCTTCTTTATTTTTATTTTATTTTATTTTTTTTGACCTCCCCTTTTTTGCTTTCTTTCGATTTTTTTTTTTTTTACCTCCCCTTTTCTGCTCTCTTTCGATTTTTTTTTTTTTTTTTTTTTTTTTTGCACTCAAGAAGAAACATCATAGCGTGCGGAATACAACAATTTTTACATAAACATACAATATGCGAGAATTTACAATGCATCGTACATTAAAGGAAAATCGCCGACACTTGCTCTTGCATCAGTGTGATAATCTTCAGTCTTTACCATTTGATTGGCCTCTTTGATTATGTCCTTGATTGCACCCTAAAATCTTCGTTCGTCGGATGACTTTGTCGATCGCCTTCGTGAACTTCGTTTGTGAATTCCATTGAGCACTGTCAACCCTAGTTCTCCCCTCAATTAATCGCAGTCTAAAATTAGTCCATTTATTATCGTTTGCTTTTAATTAAGTGAGATTAATCATTTGTGGGACCAAATTTATAAAATACGTGATTATGAAGGCACTTGATTATAAAGCAAGTTCATTAACTGAAAACGTGTATTTACAAGACAAGCAACAAATAAATATATTACAGGAAAAGATGACACGCAAGCATGGATTTGGAAGACGAAAGAAAGAGTGAGCGCATTTTAGGACGGGCCCGAAAGCAAAAGGGATTAGAGTTGGGCAGTTTGCCCTATTCACAGCAAAAGAGACATAACCCCTCGGGTCAGCAAGCTTCTACTATCAGCAAAGAAACATTTTCTCGCGTTGATAAACTGCGGTCAACACCTAACAAAAGAGAACTCCTTCCTGGGGCTCGGTGAGTCCCTAGGATAACATTCGAACTTGAAGCTTTCAGCGAAGGCTTCCACATGTTCATCAAACCAATTACGCAACTCTACTGGCACTTGGTGAGAGGATATATCTTCGTGTCCTGGGGCTGTTTCGTGTGGTTGAATCAGAGGTGGCGTGATGCCCGGGATGATAGATGACTGGGAGTTCATAAGCCCCACGTGCTCTTGGTTTTGTGAGAAGATTGGTACACAGTCTATTATTTTCCCCTGGTGTCCCTGTGGGATACTTGTTGCATACTTTGTTTGGGTTTCCAACTGTTTCCCCAACCATTCTTCCATCACCTTTTCGAACTCAATATCGGGCGAGCCCCTAGTCGCATTTACTGATGTTTCGCCATTACTAGTCATTGCTGATGAGAGAACCCGGAGCAGACCTTGATCAAAGTAATGTCTGGAACTGACCTTGAATGTCGCGCTAGAAAAAGAAGCGAGATTCTCCCTCTACAAGAATGGATTGGAAAAAGAATGTTTTAAATTTTTGAAATGGGCTTTCTTTTATGTACAAGAATAGAAGCACAAAGAGAAGAAAGGTATAAGACTTTGAAACAACATTGTTTTCGAAAAAGGTTGAAGCGCAAGCAAAGCACAAAACCTAGGAAGCCGGACAAGCACCTCGCTTTGTTTTGACACGTTCAATGATTAAATCCTGGAATAGTGGATATCGTCTCCAAAGTATAGGACCAACGTTTTTCACCTGTACTAATGGCCGTCCGAAGCCCCTAGCGAAGGGCCTATACTCTTTCTGGGATCCACCATTCGGGTTACGGTCTATGTGAAGGTCTTGATAATTTCGGGTCAACCCAATCGTTCCAAAATATCCACACTTTAGGTTGTTTATAACCTTTTAGGAATGCATAGGGTTGAAGAGAAATTATTAGACAAAAACCGGCTTAAAGTCGAGGACGTGTCATTTTGAAAATTCGGACATCGAGGCTTTTGATGGATGGCTTGCATGTGGCTTACACCCGCAGCGACGACTAGTAGCCGCGCTTTGGGGCGGGAATGTCAACCGGGAGCCCTATCGGAGGATCGGTGACCCCCCTTCACTCACCTGGCTACACCCCCTAAGGTTTGTATGGTTTCTAAGTCGCAAGTTTGAAAACGTGAACCGTGTGTGAAGTCTCTAATTTTGAAAAATGATTTTTTGAAAGAAAGAAAGGAATTTTTTTTTTTTGTTTTTTGTTTTCTTTTTATTTACACAAACAAAGAGAAGGTAAAAAACCTGCAAAACAAAGTTAGGACATGTATATACAAGGCAAAAGCAAATAATGGCGGAAAACAAGCATTTGAGTCTAGCCCACTTTTGAAAAAATGCATCCCCAGCAGAGTCGCCACTGTGAGAGCCCGCGCCCGTACCCGCGTGGGGATCCGTGCGAAACGCGGCTGGAATCCGCTCGGTTTCTCATAATGGTTACCCTCCTTTGGTTTTGAAAAAAGAGTCGCCACCTCATTTTATTTAGGAAAATAGAGATAAAACCTTTTTAATTGAAAAGTGGGTTCGGGGGCTATGTTACGAGAGGAGAAGGTGTTAGGCACTCCGCTCGCCCTTTCGGTCTCTAGCATGCTTCCGCCTACGCTTGATTTTAGTTTGCCTTTTGAAAATGTGTTTTATGTCCTAACTTATAAAAAATGTGTGTGTTTATGTATAAAGGAGTCTCCTATTCTAGGTCGATTCATTTTATCACAACCGGGAACCGGTTTGGGTGGATTCCCGATTGGTTTTGAAAAAATGTTCGAATCATATATACAAGTATGAGAAATTAAAGGGGGAAGGGGGAATATGCACAGTAGGGATATACTCCCTCTGTCCCAGCTCACTTGAGACTTTTTGACCAAAACTAGTCAACTTAAGGTCGGTTTGACCAACACTTTATAGAAATATTTATGATCCGAATAAAAATAACAAAAATGTAAAATGATCACCATTAAAAATCCTCTCAATAACAATTTTTTGAATTTTTTTTTGGAACATAAATATTTGTATAAAGTGCTGGTCAAAACGACCTTAAGTTGACCAATTTTGGTTAAAAGGTCTCAAGTGAGCTGGGACGGAGGGAGTACATGTATACACAAAAAGTGGGAAACAAATCCCATAAATAAAATGAATGTCCTCGCGACGGAGCGTTTGTGGATCTTGGCGTCGTCGTTGTCCGTCTCGAGCCGCGGTACCTGTCCTAAAATAACCCAAATCCAAAACTACAAATTGGGGATTTCTCCCTGAATGTTAGATATCATTGTGAAGTTTTTATGGATGTTTTTGGATTAAATTTTGACCCCAAATATTGACAAGAAAATGCATCACAAAATCTGCCCAGAAACTATTCACAGGAAACATGGCACATTGATCACCAATTTTAACTATTTTAACTAGTGAATCTGAAGAAACACCAAATATTAAAGTTGAAGAACACATATTGATAATTAATATACAAAAATTTGGAGCCAAGAAAATATGTTTAAGTCGCTCAAAATATCTCTGACATTTTAATGTCAGAAGCTGGAAGTACAGTGTCTGAAATTTGATGGTTTAAACAAGAGAGGAAGAATGGAACTTTTACAGGTACAAAAAATATATAAAAAATATTTACACTTTCCTTAGTTCGTTGGGAACAAAATTTGTGTTCTGACTTAATCCAAAAGACCATATTTTGACTGAGTTTTAGATGCAAGAACACAACATGGTACAAAGAAATACACACTGGACAGCATGTCTGGGACTCAAATATTAGCATGAAAACCTATTCTAAACATGTAATATGAACATGAAACTTCATAAGAATGTACTTTAACACATTATGAACAACTTTTGTGTTTTGATCTAGATCTATAAACAAAGTTATGATAGAGAAAACAGCACATCAAAATCCTTGGTTAAAACTAAACATGCTGGGCAGATTATATATGGCATGGAGATGGAGGTCAAAACATGGCATAAACTTGGAACAAACCCATGTAACTTAGGGAACTTTCTTATTGATATATTATTAACATTATCATGTGTCTATTTATGAACAAACATAAACAAAAATGAGAATAAACAACAAAGAAGGAGGTGAGGGCAGAATATACACATGCTGAGCAAATGGACTATATCTTGCTGGGATTTGAGATCTAAAGCATGAGATTAACACCAAAATGAACTCAAGACATATATATACATGCTAGGACTGAAGTATGAACATTTAGAATATATAGAACATGTTTATTTACAAAGTAAAAACATAGATTACATAGGTAATAAGGGGAATCTAGTCACTAGTTGACTAGATTCCCAAACAACTCATTTAAACTTACATTTTATCAAATCTATGATATATAAAAAGGAAACTTACCTAGATTAAGAGAGGGTGGTGTGCTTCCTTTGTCTCCAAGGGAAGACTTTTTTTTGTTTGTTTTGATTGAAGTTGTTGTTGTTGTGGTGGTTGTGGTTGTTGTTGTTGTTGTTGCTTGTTGTTGTTGTTGCTTGAGATTTGAAGGGGTTGTTTGAGGTGTTTGGGTGGTGGTTTAGTAGTGGAGATGTGGTGGAGGAGTGGTGGTAGTGGTGGTGGAATGGTGGTAGTAAGAGCAAGAGTGAAAGTGTATGGAGGGAGTGTGTAGTGTAATGTGTGTAGTGAATGAGTCCTTTTTTCTTGGATCAACATAGAAAGTATATGGAGGAGGGAGGTGATATTTCTTGGACCAAAATGCCCCTAGAGTAGGGGTAGTATGGGGGGTAAGGTCTCTTGCCCGAAATTCATGCCAAGGGGTGGAAAAATTGGCCAAAAATGATGGTGTTGCTTTGACTTGGTGATTTCCACTTTTTGAAATGCCACTTGTCCATTTTTGGTTGATTTTTGGCCCATGTGACCCCCCCTAATGCAGCCATATGTCCAGGAAATGTGGGAGTAAACATGTCATTATTTCCGGCTCTGTGTTCCCGCTCCGCAACAGCTTGCAACTGCTCCGTCGTGCGCGTTCCGGTTTCCCGGTTGTCCGCGGGTTCAACACAAAAGTTGCTCTTCTCAATTTTCTGGTCAAGATGGCATATCTAGATTATGTTAAAGAGTAAGGAATAAAATAATATAATTTTAAATGCAAGGGATGTCCGGTAAAAGGCGTTCTAGGGGTGCGGGGCCCGCCGTAGGGTCCCGACGCTCAATTTTCGAAGTATACGCCTGTTTACTCGGTTTTGAGCCCTGATCATGAATCCGGACATGGTTTTTCCATCCGATGCACCGATAAGGCGTACGGTAATCCCGAACGGCCAAATCTGGGGTTTTAGGCCAATTATCGCGCTTAGACCGAATCAAATGGTTGGTTTTAGGGGTGCGAGATCGGGGTGTCTACAGAGCCACATCTTCTCGCCGGTCTCCAGGCTTCAGCTTCTAGCTTCCATCCATATATACGTACGCAGGTCAATCTCGACCAAGAGTATATTCCTCTCCCTGACCATAAATAATCAAGCGCTCGGAATAGGGGGCTACTGGTGAACCCTGGCTTTTTGGGTATACTTCTACGGTCTTTATACCCCTCTCATACGGTCTCTCTACTTCTACCTTGTACAAAAGGAAGGACCCACTGAAAGGACGGGACTACCCCTCATCCCTCATATATATGCCCCTCCTCATACAAGGTGAAGGGTATGTTTTCATTCTCTACTCTCTCTCTTGACACTCTCTAGAGTGCTCTCCTCTCCCTCTCTCTTACACATTCACACATCCAAGGCATTCAAGGCCTTGTTCTTAGTTCCCTCGGAGCCTTACTCTCACACCCGAGGGCCTAAGCCGGGGTCAAACCCGGCTCTGGTCCTAACGGTGTGCTCATCTTGCAGATCTTCTCGGCTAGGAGCAGGAGGCAGCAAGTTGGAGTTCTATCTCCGTGACCCCAGATTCTTAGGGCGTCATCAAATAAGATTACATTTTAAATATATATAAAAAAATCACTTATTACAGTTGGATTTGGCAAGCATAAGCTGAATGGGAGATTAATCATTCAAACAGTACACAAGTTTCAATTAAATGTAATTGACTTTATAATAAAATGTACTCTTTCCATCTCAAAATAAATGTCCACCATTCCATTTGCATGGATATTATAAAATGGTACAAGTGATTTAAGTTTTGTAAGTATGAAATGTGAGGTAAGAGAGAGAGGTGGGGTAGCGAATAGTAACTTGATTGGTGTTGTGAGTATAAAAATAAAGTAATAGAGATAATTAGTGAAAAAAAAATGTCATTTAATGAAAGAGACACTTACTCTGAACAGACTAAAAAAGAAAAGGGAAATACTCATTACCATAAAATATTGTTCTCAAAAAATATAACGCACATTCTATAGTAAGATCTAGCTCAAATAACTATAAAATGTCACTCGCCTCATCTATTATGAGACTGCTGTACAGTCAAACTGCACAAGCCTCAATCCGGCACATCCGAATCCAGCTAGCCAATTACATGCACCAATAAATTACAAGGCCACAACCAAATAAAACCAAACCATGCTTCAATATAGTGATGAGCCACAGCCCTCAAAGTCCAACTAAACTTGACTGTATGGACCTCTTAAGGGAGTCCCTTATCCTTGTTAAAAGTAATAAGCCTTCTCCAAGAAAATGCTACAAATAAGCTCCTACACTATAACAAGATTAGATAGTATGATGCAGTAAATTACTTAGCATTGCTCCTAACTGCATATATTAACTCTTCATCGAGCAGCCAAGACCGGGAAAAAAAGCAAAGATTCACAAATCTCATCGTTTCTTAAACCCATATTTCTTCCTTTCGTAGAACAAGTCTGTTTTCGCACTACCAAGATTGACAATCTTTGGACACCCATCTCGGTCTTTTTCCTGCTGAGTGCACTCTTTGCAGTAATAAGCGTCAGAAATCCCAACCCCACCACAAATAACACAACGGCCTTGGAAGGATCCGTAGTTGCATTCATCGCATACACGAACAAGGGTGCAGGGACGGACGTATGAATCGCATATCACACACTTACCATCACATTTCTCGCACAGCCTTCCTATTGCAATCCCTGGTTGCTTACGACACATGATCAAATCAGGATGATGCTTTGCCATTTTATCGAAGGTGTCGCTTTAATCTGTCCAGAAAGAGATATTGATCAAAGTGTTTTTTTGAGTCTTTACATGTTAAATTTTGCAAGATAGTGGTGGCACTTGTACCAGACATATACATATACAGATACAGACATATACACTGGGGTGTATCAAGGCATTGAAAAGACTCCTCAGATGAGTAATACCGAAATTTGCGAACCTTGCAGCCTAAATACAGAGTGTTCGTTAAAATAAGGCAGGGGGATTATGGGAAGGATGGACCACAAGACAGCAACACAAGGATCAATGTATTTTGAATCAATCACCGAAATCATCTATTTCAAGAATGTCAATCATAGTGAAACTGAAGGAAGAACGGGAAAACATGTAGATCAACAGAAAAAAAAAAATAGTCATAAAAACATAACAATGAAGATCAACGCAGTCAAACTCTTGGACTACTTCATCAATCAAGACTTCACATTGAAAATATTTCGAGACCAGTAAAAAAGTTTCTGCCGCCAACTTATCCATATGATGGATCACATGTCTCTCATATTGGCAGAGAATACAGAGTAATCCTCCTTTTTAATAATATTTTCTCAATCTAAATTATACAGACTAGAAAGAAGGCAACATGGTTTGTTTCAAATAAGATGTGCTATTTCCCTGGATACTTGGTCGCACTGAATAAACCTAGAAGACTGATTTGCACTGACACTTCCAAACAAACTGATTAAATGATGTACAAAATGCTAAAATTGTACGAGTGACAAATGTTCTTGTCAATAATCTGGAGGCAAAAAGCAAGGAATACGGTTGACCTCCTAGTCCAATAATCTGGAGGCAAAAAGCGCTAGTACACTCTAGTGAAGTGTAATGTGCCATCATTGTGGTGCCAAACAGAAGTAAATTATTAAGGTGCTACAACATATATCACAATGGGTCTCTTATACCACCGAACAAAAAATTATTTCTCTACGAGGTCAGCAAAAAAAATTGGGGTTTGAGAAACTTTTGCCATTTCAGTTATTTAAAAACATAAAAACACATTTACTTTGCAAGAAGATTATGGCATTTACTCTGCAAGATTTTGGAAACATGTATCTATTTCTGCCGATTGATCCTGCTACCAACGAGGTAAAAGGCAGGGCAATCGTGTCTGAAACCACATGCATTCAGGAAACAGTAAAGCAACTGGACCGATCAAGAATGTGCAGAGAACTAGTTTCCAACACCCTAAACAAGCACCAGAAAGGTTATACATAAAAGGAAGCCCCACCATTGATAAGTTGATAACAATAGAGCTACGTCTAACACCTTCTTAAGGTCATTTCAATGGCCATGGATCAGACAACCTGATACATACAGCCCTTTCCATGCCAGATGTAACACCATTTTAGAATCATAACTGAACAAGATGGTGGCAGGATGCACATTGCTAAGAACCCTAATCCCAAACCTGACAAAATCTATGGCAAAGGAGCATGGGAAATTAATGCTCTCCGCGTTCAATCCTGTATGAATATGCTGTCAATGTCAAACTTTAGCTTCCCACCTACAATTACAACAATCATAAAAACCCCATTCCCAAACTGATTTCTGTAAGTAGAATATGTTACACCTAGGTCACAATCTTAGTCTTAAGTTGTAACGCATAATTTTGTACTCCCTCTGTCCCTAAATGAATATCCATCTTCAAGAATTTTTTGTCCCAAAATGAATGTCTTTTTCGAAAATAACTTTGTTCCCAAGTGTTTTTTTTTTTTTACCAAACTTCTTCACTAGTCTCTTTATACTTGCAAAACTAAATGTTTGGAAAGAGGATTACAAGATTATATATGAATCTTTGCCACTAATTTGTATGAACAGTAGAGATTTTCAGATGTCCCTTAAAATGAAATTCGTACATCAATTTGTTTCTTAACAATCTAAGGCATGCATCTAAATATGTAAGATCCTTAAATTAAAACGGACAGAAGGAGTACAAACTTAAGAGCAACAATCATCGAGAAACTCGCACGCACGTAGTATTTGTGAATTAGTATGTAAGATTCTGATAAGAACAACAATCATCAAGGAACTCCCACGTAGTATTTGTGACTTAGTACGTGAGATTTTGAGAATGCGAAGATGGAACCCTAGAATGTAACACACAAAAAAGAAGAAGAGGTGGGAGATAATAGTAGTGAAACGGTTTTACCTTCGCCGGAGGAGGGGACTGAGAGTCCGATTTCACGACGGGGAAGACTCAAGAACAGCGTTAGTTGCTACGACTGAAAAAAGGATGAGAGACGTTGGCGAGACTCTTGCTTTTGGCGAGTGTAATCAAGTCTAGAAGGTTCCCGCGCCCTTACTTGCCCCCATTTTCCCTAATGGAGAATGGATTTGTGGCGTTAACAAAAGAAGCCCTGGAAACAACACCGGCCATATTATTTGCCGTTCGATGAACTAAATGCATAGAGATTTTTTTTTGCCATAAGCATATCCCTATATGCACTAAGAAGAAGGTTGTCCAACAACTTAGAATAACCATGTGAACACCAAAATACTCCTTCAAAAATAACCTTTGAATCCACCTCAAATTCTATCTTTGTGTACCCCAAATCAACAGACGAGACTGCATGGTGAAAATCAAGGGCCAAGCCCTCTGTCATCCTGATAATTCTATCCATAGTCGGTGCCCATCTAACGACAACCAACAAAGCACCGTTGCAGTACAAACTTCTAGCCATAATCCACCATTAGTGATACACAAATATAAATCAACGACAGACATTTGATTGAAACAAGCAAAAGTAAATTTCATAAAAACAACAAAGAAAACACACAAATTACCCAAAGTCCTCAACAAAGGAGGAAAATCATAGGCCCTCAACAATGGAGGGAAAACAAAAGCCCCCACACAGAGAGAAAATCAAATTCAAACCAAAAAAAGATACATTTTTTATTATTAAAAAACAATAAACCTCTCCTAAATTAAACATGAATCATTGACTTAAGGTTTAATTTAGGAGATTTAAAAACAAACCTAATTAAATCTTCAAGTTCAAGTTTGTATGTGTGATTGGACATAGTTTATACCATTATTTCATAGGTTTTTGTGAACTTAAATGGATGATTTTGATGTATTTAGATTAGTTTTTATGTATTTTGAGGCAATTATGTATTGTTGGGGCTTAATTGTTATCCGAGGGGTATTTTAGTCTTTTCATATTTTATCCGGATATAATATTTTATGAGGTAAAAAGTCATCCCAAAATGTGCAAGTAAAAGGCAAAGTCAAGGTGCAAAATGAAAGTCAACAAGAAGATGGAGTAGTGGGTCAAAAACTGGAAGTGAAGAAAAACAACTCAGTCCGTGGGGGAGACGGACTAAACACGTATGGAAGACTTGAGCCCGGATGGAATGAGCATACACGAATCGACTGGAGGAGAGAAAAATTATATCAGTCCTAGCGGCAGACGGACCAAGCACGTGTGAAGATGTCTAGCACGGGTGAAACTCAACAAGCGCACGCGGATTCTGGGACTGCGCCGACTTTGGTTTATTTTTAATTTCTTTTTCCTTTATTTTTCTTTCCTTTTTCTTTTAGACTTCTCCTAAGTATTTAAACTAGTTTCTCTCATTATTTAGGGCTACAACTTTACATACAATATTTTAGATCTAGGTTTTTATTTCTTATTCATGCAGTTTTCAAAGCTTTGGATGAGGAACTAAAATCCAAACTTTGGGTTTGATTTCATGAACCTCTTTTTATCAATTTGAGGTATTTTCTTTTCACAATTTTATTCATATTCATAATTTTGCTTGTGCTTAATCTAGATCTATTGTTAGGGTTTATAGATTTGATCACCCTATTTATCTTTACAATCGATCTTTGCTAGCATTTTCTATTTACTGTGCCAGTGTAGAAATTCATTGTAGCATCTTTACGATTTATGCATGTGCCATGGTAAATTGTGAAGTGGGTAAAATTAGATGATTATATGTGTGAAATAATCATAGAAATCATTCTTGATCTTAGTTTCTTAAATCTTGAATCAATTAATTCTGCGATCTAGATTGTGCCAATTAGATTAAATTATTAATTAGGGTTTCTAGTGAGTGTGCCACTGCTAGTAACTATTCTGAAAGAAGAAACAGGGATTGAAATAAATCTCGTGATCAGGTGAATAGGGTAAAAAGTGAAAAGAGATATCGATGATAATTGAATAATTAGGTGGGGACGGAATCAAATCTGAAGTATTTCTTAATTATTGTTTTAGCTCATATTAGTTTAATTTATGTTTTTAGGATTTAATAATTAAATTTCCCCCAAATCTTGTCAAGTGACAATTACGTAAACAAATAACCGTTCTTCGTGGATCGATCCTGGACTTGTCCCTAGCTACATATTTTTAGAACCTAGTCTAGGTTTAATTTGTAGGTGTGCGATTTAGCCTACCAAATATTGGCGCCGTTGCCGGGGAACAGTGTTTATTTGTTTACGTTCTTATTTTATTTCTTGTTCTTTTCCTTTTTATTTTTTCTTTTTATTTTTAGTTAATTTATTAATTTAGTTCTCTTTTTATTTCTTTTTACTTTCTGTTATTATTTTTATATATATTTTTTTAGTGTGGTACCTTGTACGGTCCACACCCGTTCTACTGATAATTGCTTGTGAGTCTTGAACTAGAAAGCAGATGGCAGCGCAGACATTGAAGCAGAAAAACTGCACCAAATTGGAGCGAGCAGGCACATGCCATTTCATTCCCTACTCTGCCTGTTGGGGTCACATTTGAGTTAAAATCGGGTTTGTTGAGCCACTTACCGCATTTCACTGGAATGCCCGGAGAGAACCCGAATCAGCACATAGCCCAGTTTGTGCAAATTTGTCAGAGTATGAAGCCGGTTGCGGTTCCCATTGAGCACCTTTTATTAAGAGCGTTTTCTTTCACTCTGAAAGATGATGATAGTGCGTGGTATTATCACTTGCCACCCAATAGTATCACAACATGGCAGCAGATGAAGGAGGTGTTTCTTGATGAGTTCTTTCCTCCAGATCAGATCAATGTGATGAAGCGGGACATTAGCAACATGGAGCAGAGAGCTGATGAGACTTTGTATGGGTATTATAACAGGTTCCATAAGCTATGCAGGAGTTGCCCGTATCATGGATTTGATGATGAACAGCTGATAGTATACTTCTATGGGGGATTGACGGTTCAGGATAAACGCTTAGTGGATGCGTGCTGCCGAGGTAGTATTCTGAACAAGACCACTGAGGAGGCTAACGAGATAATTGATGAGTTGGCTAAGAGCACTCGGACACATGGCAGGAGGTCGAGTTTCAGACAGTTTCCAATTTTTTACTTGGAGTATGATCCGACAGTCACAAAATTTTGATCAAATAAGTAATTGTTGTAGTTTAAGAGATGAAACATCTACATATATTTGGAATGAGCCATTGATGTTTGTGATGTGCCGTTTCTTTTCTTATTATTGCGGATAAAATTGGTTTGTCGTTTGTTCAAAAAAAAAAATACTCCCTCGGTCCCACTCGAATTAGGATTCTTGGTCAATCTAATTATACTTTGACCAATAATTTGAAGAAAAATAATTTATCTTAATGAATATCTAAAAATAGTTATTGAACTTATTAGTAACCGTGATACAATAACAATTTTTTAATTTTTATTAGCTTCACTATTTTTCTTCAAATTATTGGTCAAATTATAATTAGATTGACCAAGAATCCTAATTAAAGTGGGACGGAGGGAATATAAAAAAAAAATCTTGAGCTAGGAAAGAATTTGGTTCTTTTATTTTCTTAAAATTGTCTGTTTTACTATTAAATCTATAAGTTTATCAATTAAAATAACCCAACAATAAAATTGACAAAAACCGTAATTTTTACTGGACAAACTATTTTAAAGTCATAATATGAATGATCAAACTCACTATCGATAAAAAGGGGAATGACAATTTAGGGTCTAAAGTTTGGGGGTATGTGTCAATAGGGGTCTGATGTATCAATTTTGTCAATTTAGGGTCCAAAGTTACAAAAGTTGTGCAGGTTAGGGTTTTTAACGATTTTGTTAACGGAATCCATTTAAGTCACACGTGTTTTGCACATGGACTTAACTGGAGTTTGTTTTAATAAAAAAAAACTTTTTAAATATTAAATTTTACTTTCTTATATTAAATTAACTAATAATTAAGACGTCATTTACCGAAAATATTTTTCAAGAAATAAATAAAAAAAAATTCATTTTGAACAACTATAAAAAAGTATAATTTTTAAAAATAAAAAAGTGTCAAAAAATATATTCGAAAAAAAACACTTTATTTTTTTTAGAAAAAAGAAAGTAGGGATCTGTATATTTTTTTTTTTGGGTGGTGGTGGTTAGTGTTGTTTCATTTTTAATAAGTATTCATATATTTTATTTTATTTTATTTTCATAATTTTTTTCCCTTATTTATAACTTCATTTTTTGCGGTTCCAAAAAAAAAACACTTTAATTTTTTATTTATTAGTATTTTTTTGAATTAATTAAAATTATTTGAAAATATAATAATAAGAGTAAATGAAAATGAAAATTTAGGGCCCATTGTATAAGGGGTGTGTGGAATGACACAAAGCCCATGTGAACATCCAAAACAAACTCTAGTTAAGTTCTTTTGTTACTTAACTGGATTTTCTTTGTAACTTAATAAAAAAAAACCCCTAATTGACTAACGTTGTTAACTTTAGACCCTAAATTGACAAAATTGATACATCAGACCCCTATTGGCACATACCCTGTAAACTTTGGACCCTAAATTGTCATTACCCCTTGATAAAAAAAAAAAAAAAAAAAACAAATTTACACATCTATTTTGAGAAGGAGTGAGCAGTATTTCTTTCTACTTTTGTATACGGGTACATACTTACAGTCACTTGTTCGAGGACAGATCAAATCTGTCATGTAAAGATGAAACTAGTTTCAAAAACAAGAGAATGTTTCTATAGCTAGACATTCAGTTAGTAAAAAATGAACCCCTTCCAGAAAATATTCAAAATGAATATTTACCATTCAAAAAGTAAAATGCGACGACGGACGAACGACGTAGATCCTCCAAAGGAGTAGCCTCAAATATTGTTGCTGAATCCAGCAAAATAAAATCTGGTTACCAATTACAAAGAATGATATTGCGCATTATTCTTCATATAGTTACAGTTTATATCCAAGAAAGAAATCCTTATTGTAATTTACAGTTTCTTCTCTAGTAATCTACTTACACCTGAGTTCATTCACTACGGTTTGTAGTGTCATATAAGCCCACACAAGCGTGGTTTTGAACAGATTTGTCTTCCGTTTGACTTCATGAGTGCCATCATTCCAGCAGTTGCACCTGCACATATCACTGAAGACACGTAACTCTGAGTACGTTGCCCAGCTGCACGTACAACAGGGTAGAACTATGGTTAGTTCCAGCTGGTATGCTCTTTTATTTGAGAAAAAAATGCAGAAACCACCACCCCCCCCCCCCCCCCCCCCCGGGTCGGTTCTCTGTTGTGCATATGACCCCCTCTGGTTCTGTATTAGTCACACAAACCTACTGTCCTTCATTGAGGGTTGCAAACATTCTGTTGTACAGATGATTTCCCCCGCTCTGTTTTTGTATTAGTCACATAAACAACCTACTGTCCTTCATTAGGGGTTTGCAAACATTGATTTTATCATCCAAACTAACGGGCTGTGTAGTATGCACTTGATTTTGGAGCGTGAAATTGTACTTCGGCCAACAAATCTTTATATAAGATGACAAAATTAATCGATATTCTCAAAATCAATACCCCCATTTGCATTTCCCTCTTCTTCTTCTTCTTTTTTTTTTTTTGGGGGGGGGGGGGGTGAAAAAGAGGGAGATGCAAAGGGGGGGGGCGTTGATTTTGAGAATTATCAGGGGTAATTTTGTCATATTATAAAGACTTGCTGACCGAAGTACCATTTCATGCTCCAAAATCAAGCTTGTACTACACAGCCCGTTAGTTTGGATGATAAAATTAATGTTTGCAACCCCCAATGCCGAACTGTGGGTTTATGTGACTAATACAAAACCAGCGGGGTCATTTGCACGACAGGGTTTTTTTATGCTTTTTTGTCATTGTATTTTCGCTTTGTTTTTCTGGAGGTGGTTCACGAATGAAAAAGCCTACCTTGGGTAAGAGTGATGGATGTCACGGTCAATCCTCCAATCAACAAGGCAGATGCAACAGGAAGATACTGTAATATCCAAGAAGACTGCTGTCAGTTATCCAAGGAACTATTGAAAGATCGTTAGAATGGTTGCTCGATTTTAATTTTTTACTTGTATCTATTCAACAGATTAGGAGTAAACTTGCATGCACAAATGGTTAAATTGATCACTCTTTATTTCTAGTGCTCCCGCTTTATTATTATTGTTAAAGAAAAAAAACGCGAACATAACTTGGTATAACAAAACCTTTATTTTTCATTTTACCCTGATTAATGAAATCACGGACACTCTACCCATTAAACCATTCCTAAATTGAGTAAATTCTTACATTATTCAAAATACAGAAATGTTGAGCTTACAGTGAGTTTCTCAAATCTGTTTGGCTGGAACGGGGAAGGACTGTTTTTGCTGACACTATAGTTGCCACAGATGAGATCTATTGCATCCTGAAAACCCATGAAATTGTATGCCAGTTGAAGAACGCATAACACAATAAAATATTTATCCATACTTTTATGGTAATTGATAGTGAAAGCCAATCAAGAATAAGCTTGCCTGCCGATCACCATCTTGAAAATTATTTAAGTAATATCTTGAAATGGCACTCAAACCGTCTTTGATCACTCCTGCCATTGTTTGTTTTCCATATCTGCAATATTGAATCTCCAATGAACGTCAGAAGATGTCATATGTAAACATAAACATGCCGCTTCGAACTCTGAGTTTCAACTCAGGTCTTGTACTCCCTCCATCCCGGAAATAAAGTCCCACTTTTTTAGTTGTCAATTTGATCGAACTTTGATTCGATAAGTTAGGTTAATTTAAACATCCTAATAGAAGACTAGATATTATTAATGATAGTATTTTTAATGGTAAATCAAACAATAACAAGATTTAAAATTTCATTGGGATGGTGATTATTTTTTCCAAAATCTTTGGCTAAAATTCACATGATTTGACCATTAAAATAGTGGGACTATATTTCTGGGAGAGGGGTAGTATTATTTATCAAGCCCAAGCAGAGTTCCAATTTTCTAAAGGAAGGAACCTATGTTTGAGATTGACTTAGTTACTTGGCAAAACAAGCTATTAAAAGTTGAGATATATGAAATGTGCGGATTGTATATATACTTTGTTATATGTGAGGGATTCTATATATTTGTAATTACCAAGTTTATTTGAGCTGATCGGAGGTGAACTCGTTTACACATCATGGTCAAACTCAGGTTTGACACAACAAGAGTCGAGCTTTAAATGAGCAACCCAAGCTAACTCAGTTTACTAAACATACCTTAACAAAATTGAAGTAGATTCTTGTATGTATATCCATTATAATTAAGTTACCTTACAAGGTCTCCTTTTAATGCATGTGTTCCAGAATACTCGAGACTTAACTCATCCCCTTGCTCCACCCATACTATCAAAAATGGCATTAAGAAAGATATTTAGCGAAATTATTTCAATTAATTTTGCAACAAATTATACACAGAGGAAAGCTAATAAGCTATGGCCTTACAATTCTTGTAAACTTCAAAATCTTCAGCGAATGAATAAATGGATTCGGTTTCTGAAATTGCCCCAACCCTCTGCAGTTGTGAATTCAATGATATTCGTCCAAGATAGCTCTGCAAAGACGAATATGAGCTGATTTCTTTTATATTATGATGGTGAAAAAGATTATCAAGTAACAATATATAACAAAACTGTTTGATAAGTCAAATGGGAACATCTTTATGGGACGGAGTGAGTACAATTTGTTTGCTATGTGTAGTGAAAATCAACTATATCATCAGAAAGAATCCTAAAACCTGTGTAACATTTGTTCGATCAAGGCAATCAATGCAATTAGATCTAATAATTCCTTTCTGCTCGGCTAGTATCTCTCCTTCTGTGTTTACGAGGAAATATCTGTTCAGGCGGAAAAGTAAATATTAGAAACAGTATTATGAAAAACCAGTATAGCTCCATTCAAGGGAACTATTTCCTGGAAGGAGCCTTTTTTTTTTAAATGATCGTTCATTACCCTTGTTTCTCAAAGTCCTCAGAGATTTGGTCATAAAGAACTTGTAAATTGTCAAAGTTTGTGTTGCCACAGTGTTGATGAAAGTCAAATGAAATGTACCTGAATCATTATCAAAAATAGTAAGACAATAAAACAGTGGAAGAAAACATTTAGATATACAAAAGAGCTTAATCACACGCAGACATTGGAGATTGTACTCCCTCCGTCCCTAGATGAATGTCTAATTTTCACTTTAAGAGACATTAGCAAATATGTTAAATTCAAGTACATAAATATTCTTAATGATCTGCTCATATTGCATTATGAGTGTCTATGTGAATTAGAACTTGTTTAATTTGTTTACTGAGGGAGGATTTAGTAACCCCCCAAATGTTGGACATTCTTTTGGGGCATTTTTTTTAAAAAAAATAGACATTCAAAAAGTTTAGGCAGCCCTAAGAATTGACCCCTTTTCTTTTGTCCTACCTCCATCCCAAAATGAACGTCCAAGCAAAATTTATATTTGCGCTTGGTCAAGAGCAAATTTGATTTTTTTTTTTTTGGTAATTCATTTTGGGACGGAGGGAATAATACACGGTAGGATGCAACTATTTGAGAAGTCTGTGGCGCAATATTATCACCCAACCTAAATAACATTCTCAGCTAATTGATCATTGTAACATGATTACAAATGTGAGTTTCAGTCTATCTCTTGATTCTTTAAATGCATACGACTGAATACAATAAGTCAAATGGATACCCTTGAGAACAAATAGTAATCGCAATGAACGGATAAAAGATCACCTAGCATCTCGCAACTTTTGCATTTCCTCAGCAAATGCCATATTTAAAACACCCTCACCACCATGCTACAAAAATAAGAAAATGGATATTGAGATACTATAAATATATGGAGCGGATATTGAAAAGTAAAATTAGACCGCTAAAAGAACAATGAATTTGTGATCATAAACTTTTGATGTGTACTTCATATGAATCCTGCTGAGGATGAGTTTACACTCTTTATTTTACCTGATCAGTTAGGTCAAGTGCAATAGTCTCTCCATATCTTTGTGAGAGATCACGAAAATGGCGTTCCACAACTTTTGGCTGAATGCGTTTGAAAAAAATATATGTTTAGTTAGGTGCTCATTAATATACAACTCAAAAAAAAAAAAAAAAATTGGCTTTGCATAAATGACAAAGATATGCTCATTATATAGAATCTTGAGAAAAAAAAGGTTATATCTTGCAGGAAAAAAACAAATACCGTTTGCTCATGATGAATTATATTAAACCGGGGTTTATAGCTTAAATCAACAATTTGCTCCCACAGCAGTGGAATTGAACCTCGAACCTGAAAACCACAAGGATTTACGAATAAGCATCCACAATACTCCCACCCACTGTCCCGAAAATAATCTTCTCATTTTTTTTTCATTTTTCATTGTCCCAAAAAATTCTTCACATTTCTACAATTTAGGCTTAAATGTGTGAAGATCATTTTGGGACCGAGGGAGTATTAAAATGTTAAGAAATGAACTTGTCCAAACTGAAAATGTTGAAATTTACCTGCAAAAGGGAGGACTTAAAACCTTGATACTCCAACAATTGCTCAGTTTCTATAAAATTAGCAGTGTCTCCTTCTAGGTTCGCTCCTCGTCGCCACATTCTTGTGCCTAAGTTTAATATCATCAGACATCATCTCACTATTTTGGAAAAATAAATCTATTTTCTAATAAAAAAAAACACACTAAAAAGCACAGATTTTGCCACCAGACACACCTAAACGACGAGTGCACCTTCTCGAGATCAAAGTAACTGTGGCAGGTTCTTTATTCAACTTGAGCTGTCCGGCCTGGAAGCTTGGTTCTTGGTTAAGAAAAATATGCCATTTGTATTTATCGGACGGAATTTAACATTACTCATGTGTCTTTGATTTTAAAAACGAAAAAGAAAAAACGAGCAAACACACAAACAGGCATACATATGTTCCAGACACTCCCTAAAACACGTGCGTGCACTCACACAGAGATTTTAAGGATATTCCCTTGTAATAGAGGTATGATGAACCGATCGAGCTGTAATGGAAAAGATAATTAATATCAGAAAGAGGAAATATGATGAACCAATCATGCTGTGAAGAAGCTCTATCTTGATAGAAAATTTGAAATGACTTCCAAAGCTCTCATGATCAACTAACCTTATTTTCAATAAGCTCCTCCGATAAATATCTGTTCCAAACAAATCGTGGGTCAGCCTGAAATTTTCGCCAAAAAATTGTTTGGACAGCACATAGCGTTGTGTCAATAGAGGATAATAATAAGAAAGATCGTTTAACACAGGGTAAATGCAATACAAAAAATAGAAGCACATCAGTTCCATTATAGTAGCATATTTCATTTTCTTCTCGTAAAGGCGTTCACAAGTTGTAACTAGGCATTTAGTTGTCATTGTCGTCAAACCATCAAAACACAAAAGGATATTACTTGATCAATAATTTTTAAAGTGGGGCATCCCTAATAAGTGTCTACCAAAAATATTTATTACTAACTCCCTCCATTCCATTTCAAATTGCAAAATTTGCCACTTTAGATGCCTCACTTAGTATTGCAAAAGCCAAAACTTGAATCTTTACAACATTTTTTAATCAATTGGACCCATATTCACACCAACTAACCCACTTACTATTCTCTCCCCCACTTACAATCCATACGGACCATACCCCACTATCCATACTCCCAACACCTTAATATCATACTCCTTCCGTCCCAGCCTAAGGTTCTTACTTTCCTTTTTGGTCTGTCCCAGCATAAGGTTCTTAGTTGCTTTATTACCTAAAATGGACTATGGGACCCACTTGTCATTCTCACAACAAAAACTCCCTACCCACTTTATCTCTCCTACTTTCTCTTACTTACTTTTTCATACTCACAACATTTACTTTTTCTTAATCTCCGTGTAAAGTCAAACTCAGACTCTTAGGCCGGGACGGAGGGAGTATATTTCTCCTTAATTCCTGTGCATGGCGTTTTTTTTTTTAATTTGGGCTGGGACGGAAGGAGTATCATTTACCAACCAAATTACACAACTATATGTAAGTTGAGACTTCAACTTTTTTTTTTTTTTAGGAAATTACGAAAAATCTAAAAATATATGATCATGAGAACCTAAGCTGATACTTTAGAGTGAGGATGTGCATAATGAAGCTTTTCAGACGTGATAGTGGAGTTACACACTGAGTGCACCTCATTTTTTTAACAGACATTTCAGGAGTGTATAGTTAATCTAACGTGAGTCGATGCACAAGAAAACTTCACAACTCATTCGGAAACAAACCTGCTTCCACATTGGTTTGCTCATCCACCCTTCCGCCAACTTGCATCTTCTCTGCAAGCTGAAAAGGCAGGATCAAATTTCTTGAAGATAAGAGAATGCAACTTACGCATATCAGAATCTAACAAATATAGCATATAATAAGAAATACTACTGTATTAGAAATATATGGTAAAGGAAACGTACTTTAATGTTATATCAGTCTCGTACGAATAATACAACCCTGGAGTTGATTCTACTATCTTCAACAAGGTGAGGAAGTAAGCTTCATCTTTTTTCTGTGCGAAAGATAAATATAGTTTTAAACAAAAATTACATCCATGCCACTTAAAAAAGGTGTCTCATTAGCTTTTATATCTAACAAATACATACTTCTTGAGGATTTAGATGTTTAGAACCCAAATTGCAGGGCAAAAACTTCATGGACGTCACCCGGAACACAGGGTAACCAACATAAGTTCCAGCTTCCTTTCGAGAAGTTATCACTAGCACATACATTCCTACACATCAAAATCATGAACATGAGCTCAAAGCAAACATTAACCATCATTTTGAACTTGGAAAGATTATTCTTTTATTTGAACGACTCATAACAGAGGCAATAAAAGTTTAAGGTCAAATATCAGAGTGTTGTCCTCATTCATCTCTCTGGCATTTATTCAACTCGCATTGTCGTAAACGACCCAAATAAAACCACTCACTCTCTCTTACCCCCCCCCCCCACAACACACATATCCATTTATTTATCTATTTAATGGGAAATAAAACATTAGAACTAAGCTGGTTGAATTATCAGACCAAGTATCCCTATGGTGTCATCAAAATTAAATGAAAATAATAAATTTGGTAAGAACATATGTTAAACTCTCTCCGTGAAAGCTATTCCATGCACAAATCTTTCTTGTTGCTTTCACTCTTACGGTCATAAATCAAGGTGCTTAACTAATAACATGAGTCAACAGTACCTGATAGTAACCTTATCGTCCCAGCAACTCCATATATTGTTGAGACCTTGGAAGGATTCCCAGAACAACTATCACCTGCATCAATAGATATTATGTCGATGTTAGCAAGCTTTTCCCTTTTCAGCAGCGTACTAGTTTCATAGCAATTCTCTCTATATATATGTGTGTGCATACGTGTGTGTGACTGTGTGTGCGTGTTCATTGATAATTTCTTTTCACTAGTTCATAGCATTCTCTCCCCCTCTCTCTCTCTCTCTCTCATTACTGTTTTTAAACTTATCTTGAACGTATTTACGAAATCCAAAGGGAACAATTTGTGAATCATTCTAGAATTAATATAACTCGGTTTGAAAGAGTAATTAGTAAGCACAAAAAAAATCTACAGCCATCAGACATACTACAAATGAAATAAAACTAATCTTCCACCCTGTCCTTCCATATACATCTTCCTTTCCATTTGTTAGAACTCCATATATTACTATTTGTAACAGTAAATAATTATCCAAAATAACAATAAAAGTAACTAAATTCAACTACTTCATCACTTTAAGATTAAAGTAAACATTAAAAATTCTTTCTTCTATAGTCAGCATCATTACTACAGAACCTAACTACTTAAGATCAAAACAGAAACACCCCTAGAAAATACTCCCTTCCGGACAAAAATATAAGCAAAAAAGTTGGGTTTTTTTGGGACCTAAATATAAGCAAAAAAATTGGATTTCAATACAAAACACATTAATGTAACTGTATTTAATACTCTTTTACCAAAAATACCCCTAATTAATTACTCATTTTCAAATACAAGTGTACATTTATTACACATTTAATATGATGATATATTAGTAATTTTAATATATTTTTATTATAAAATCAAGACAATTAACTAAATTTAACTACTTTCTTAATAAGTGTGATTTTAGTTACTTTTGCTTATAGTATTTGTGACCGGAGGGAGTAGCAATTAAGCTTCTTGATCTAGGAGAACAAATTTTACAGAATCAAAGTAATATCATTTTCCGGGAAATCATTTTCCGGAAATTGTTTTACGCGAACAAACAAACGGAGCCTTACTCAACAAAACAACAAATATAAGAACAGTAAAATCAATTTTTTAAGCTTCTCTCAACTACCCTACACTTGAAATCAACCAAAAAAAAAAAGTCAATATAAAGGGGGCAAAAAAAAAACGAAATCAGAAACAGGGAAAAACGAGAAAAAAATCAAACCGTCAAGCTCGTCGATGCTTCCATCGGAACGGGAGATAGAGAAGCCTTCTTCATCAGGCGATTCAGTGGATCGAAACACAAACTTGTCTCCGAATTCGTGAAGCTCCAATTGACTCCAGAGCTTGAAATTGGTTGTTGTTGATTTTGGAGATGTTTGAGTTTGAGTTTGAATCTCCATTTTCGTCAGGTTGCAGAAATCGAGAATTATTGAATTTGGTTTTTGAATAATTGTTCAATGATTGAATTTGAGTTTTATTTTATTTGATTATTGAGGAGAAAGGGAAAATAATGACTCAGATAAGCTGGTTTCAGCTTTGAAGCTGTATTTACTTGCGTGGTATATTCCAATTATAAATGAATTATCCAATTAATTATGGAAAATAGTGACTCAGCAATGCTCTCAGATATTGTGTCATCATTATGGTATTGGTGGGCTACCACCGAACCTCACAAGAATGTAGTATTCAAGTAATTCAACGGTTTTATGTTATTAATTCTAAAATCTTTATATAGTTTCAAAAATGATTCATATTCATTAGATCACTTATAATATATCATTGGTACACAAAAATGATATAGAGAATTTCATCTCAAAATTCCATTTTTTATCGAAATAAGAGCATGACAGGCAAAAGTGATAGTTACAAATTTACTATTGTCTACGGTCTACTGTCTACCGTCATCAAGTTTGGCCAACGCATTCCGAACTATTTTTCTACTTTACTCCCTCCGGTCCAAAATATCTGTCTTTTTTTACATTTGCACAACTCTTAAGAAATGTAATAATTATCATGACTTAGTGACAAAAGTTTCAACTTTACCCATATTAAGTGTGCAACTTTCTTACATTAATGTTTCATACTAAGATAATTAATAAAAGAGAACAAGTTTCAATGCAAGGATAAGAGAGACATTTAGCTCAAAAGTGACAATTATTTTGGACCAAAATTTTAGTCCAAAAGTGACAGTTATTTTGGACCGGAGGGAGTATATTCTAAAAATTTGAATAGTTAAATAAAGAAATTATTTTGAGACGAAAATTTTGAATAATTATATTAGGAAATTACGTTGAGATTAATTTAATACTCTCTCCGTTTTAAAAATATATTTTTACTTTTTTTTTTATTATCTAAAAAAATATTTTTATTTTTACATTTATTTAACTAAAGCGTACTCCTATAAACAAAACATAATTAATGAAGGAAGCGCTCATAAGCTTTAAGAGCTTCTGTAACCAAACAACAAAACCCAGAAGAAACCTCTCACCCCCAAATTCATTCATCAATGGCGACCACTACTGCAATCTCTTGAAAGTCGCACCTGCTCCATCGCGCTCTCCGCCATTTCTCTTCTTCCTCTTCTCATCAATGGCGTCCGTTGAAGCCCTCCTTTCACCTTCTCCGTCCAATTCCCCAACCTCTCCCCCTCATATTTCCCCAATCCGTGCGTCCCCTCTCTCTCTATATATATATATATGTATATATATTTGTAGACGCATATTTTAACGCTGATTGTGTTGATTTTTTATTTTCAGGATAAGTTCGTTGGAGATTGTGGAAGGAGATCGTTTTCAATGATTCAAAGGTTTTTGTGTACAACTACCAGTGGTAGTAACGAAGCTAATAAACCTAATTCGACGGAGGCGTCCGAAGGATCTTCGGGAGGTGATTCCGGTAGTCATGAGGAGTCTAGCGGTTCTAATAAGAGTTCGGAGCAGGGTAGAGCTGTTCGTGGCGGCGTAATTCCTCTCTCTCTCTAACAGCAATGATTTCTACTACTGTCGTAAAATGAACGTCGAAAATTGCTCTTGATCGGACATTCATTTTGGGACAGAGGAGTATTACTTTTGCTTGAATTCGCTCTAGTATCGAAATTTTGATGAAAAAAATGTGTACATTAACTTGCGTGCGTTTGTGCTTAGCTATAATATTGACTCTATTGCGGAAAGCACAACATACTCTTATGAATCTGAGCCTTGCTAGATCTAGCTCAGAACTAGCCTAATTTTAATTGAATTCTGTCTGAAAGAGTGATCCGGAACATAGAACTTCTATTCAATAGATTTTTAAAGTATTCTCCCTAAAACTATGAAGCATACAAAATACATTTGCTTATTCTCAAACATAGAACTATATTTATACTTGTGCATGTATTTTTATATGGTAGTGCATGAACGGAGTATATATATACACTTATACTTACATATATATGCGTATGTGTGTGCGCGTGCGTGTCTCTAGAGATTTTGGAGTTTTGAATCAAGCTTGTAATTAAAATAAGAGGTCTCATAGTTTAGTATGTAAACTAAAACTAGTATGTCCTGATTGATATGTGCCTATGTGTAAGAGATGATTTTTGTCCCCCAAACATAGCAGTGCCAGCAATGCTGTTAAAATAATGTGTGAATATTGTCCCTTAATCTCAGATTTGTATATATGTACTTGTGTAAACACAGTATTAGTTTTGCTTCTTTTTTTTTTTTTTTCTCCTGGTCTTCATCCCTATTGAAAATTCAGCTAGTTCATGGTACAATTTGTCAATGGTTTAAATAAATCTCTTGGTATTCTTATTTTTCAAGCTCATGTCGTGAAGAATTATTTATTCTGCTGGCACATTTGTAATTGAATAATGAAAGTCTTTACAAACGTGATTTTTGTATTTTGGGAATGGAAGAATCCTCGACTTTAACATGCCGATATATATGCACAAAGAAAGTCGTATGGCATTAGTTAGTGTAAGCGCACAGCTCACAAGAATGTTCACCTTAACGTCGTCTAAGCAATCATATTACCTTCATCTTTTTTTGCATGTAAATAATTAATATCTTGAAAGAGAAGCACTCCCATTTAGTGCATTTTGTGAATTGCTATGTGCACCCTGAATATGGTGGAGATAATGACAGGCTGACCATGTAACGCAGGTTAGCTACATTGCTGAACACAAAATTAGCTTACTTTAGAGTGCTTATATTGCCTTCTCCTGTACATTTTGATTTTAATTTTACGTCTAATTATTCAAAAGTAGGTTTTGGGGGAACTAGTTTTTACATAAATTATAAAAAATCTTCTTTTTAATATAGTTTCACCCTTAAAATAGCGAGTGAACAAAGTCCTTATGATTCAACTAAAGAACGTATAATTTCTCGACTTTGCCAAAAACAAGATTTCAAAAATGAGGTATTTTTTCAACAGTGAGTTTAGGCCTTAAAACACCTATAAATTAAATCGCGAGTTTAGGCCTTAAAACAGCGATTTTAGACCTTAAAACCCCTAGTCTGTATATGTAAGAAAAAGACTTTTTATAACTTATTGAGGATTTAGTTTCCCCCAAAAATCCCTTGATTATTCAATGAGCGTAAGAAATTGTTAAAGAGTGCCACCAAGTAGTTTAGTCCTTCACTAGGAGCTTGAAATTATAAGCTTATATGCTTTCATTTGGAGGTTATTATTCTTATTGTGCCTTCCAGAAGCATTTTGGACTGTCTTGACGTTCTGTTTCCGCAATGGAAACTTAGCTAATGCTTATTTGCTGGCAATTTGATGTGTAACAGTATGTATTTAAAGTTCCCTAACCTTATTGTAGACTAAATGTGATTTGATTTGTTTCGTTGTATTTAATTTATCATCATGTATCTATTTGTTATCCAAATTGAAGTCAAATACCAAAAAATGTCAATTAGTAGAGACTTTTCGATGTGTTATTTTTATTTCACTTAATCATCTACAAATGCTTAAATCATGCCTACCATAAATGTAATGCATGAATTTCATGATCTGCAGCCTGTCTCTTGGTTGAGCTTTCTTTTGCTGGTTGCCACCGCCCACCGGAGCAGGGGTTGTCTATTACTACAAGAAACAGAAGGACCAGCATATTGAAGGTAGATTATTATGGTGAGTAGGATGTGTAGATGCAGATAATGCGTTTATAGAAACTGTTCCATTTTTACTACTCCCTTTGTCCCTAAATGAAATCTCTACTTTTTATACAATTTAGTTGCAAAGATTCATATATAGTCTTGTAATTTTCTTTCCAAACATTTAGTTTTGCAAGTATAAAGAGACTAGTGAAAAAAATTGGTAAAACAACATGTAGGGATAAAGTTTTTTCCAAAAAAGGACATTCATTTTGGGACAAATTTCATGAATATGTGGACATACATTTAGGGACAGAGGGAGTAATCACTTTGCTTTGATCTACTAGAAATCCTACTAATGGCTTCTATTATTCTTTTTTCTTCTGGTTAATGGAAGATGAATTTAAAAAAGATAGTCTTATTTCAGCAATTGTTTCTTTAGAAACCTTTAATGTTAAACTAGTATAACACCCGTGCGTTAAACGCACGGCCAAAAAAATTTCATAAATAACATAAACCAAGACTTCTCCATTTCCTGTCATTGTTCCATCATCTCGATGCTTCACTAGCACAAAGATGGCCTTCCCGTTTCAGACCTCACCAAATAAGTTGTCTTGGTTGTATTTCATTCTTTTTGCTTCGAGCTCCTAGAGTAGCATACTCATTTACTGCTTGCTTCTTTCTACTCTCTCTACAACACAACAATATTCAACCAACTTTTATTTTTCACCTAAGGGAGAGATGATTATTGTAGCGTAATTTGCAGAAAAGATAAAGCAGTCAAATTACACCTTTAAATATTTACTTTTCAAATGTGAACCATTTTTGTCAAAACATAGTAAATTGATCCATTTAATACTCAATCTCAAATTAGTCCATTAAACTGCAAAGCTTAGAGTACAATATTTAAGCCTAAGGACACTAAAATCCCAAAAGTATCTCATTTACTCATTGCACAAAAGAGTATAGCACATCATGCACTCACACACTAATCACTTTATGCACACCCACAAATCTGTCCCACCCTTCTTTTATCTCACACCATTTAAATTTTAAACATCTGGTATAATCTTAGATGTATTACTCACATGCGTATAGTATAAAAATCACCAAAAGAAAAATCAATACCCGTTGGAGAAGATGACGTCGTCGCCAAGTCTATTTCCTTCTCTGCATCTGATCTCTCTCAGCCCAATATCAAGCCCAAAGTAATTACGTATCTTATTTGTTTATATAATTATGTTTCTAAATAATATTTTCTTTTTTCGGGTTATTACAGTAGCCTACATGTTTTACTTTTTCTTTACGGCAAACACTTAAAGCACTTGGGTAAGGCAAGCCATTTACCAATTTCACGTTATGACAATATACAACAGCATTGTTGGAACCCAATTAATCGTAAAAGGGATCCATACTTGCAAGTGAATGCCTTAAGAGATGTTAAGAAGTATGAAATATACATCTAGAAAAAATAATAAGAAATACAATGCAAAGCACCAGTTGGACATGAACTAACCTTCTAGATAGATGCCATAATCAACAGATGAATGAGATATACCAGCACCGGGTACACCACACATTGAGGGAGTCGGAGGATACAGATTGCAACATTTGGAAAACCTTGTGAGCGGAGATCCTGAAACAATGATTGTCATTAGAGTTAGGCGACCAATGCCTTGCACTCATTTTTATCTTCAAGAAATTGAATCGGGAAAACTCATACAATAGACTTGAGCACATTTTTATCAAGATATAGCAAGTGTAACATCCCAAATTTTCAGAGTAAAATAATATCCTTTAAATAAATAACATCCGTCCCCAACTCGGGAAAACAATGGTCTTAAACCATAATTCAAATATCAACGGCTAGTTCATAAACTAACATTCAAAAATAAACGGTACTAGATTGTCTTTCATCTTCTTAACGGCTAGTAACCGTCATCCATAAAACCTCTCGTCATCAAGGATCTTCAAACGTCACCTTAACAACGTTCTTCTCGTCATTTGAAATCCTCCACCTACTAATTACCTGAAGAACAGTAATTATGGAAGGGGTGAGCGAACAATGCTCAGTAAGTTCATACGGGATCTCTCCGGGTTCTAGGGAGAGATGACCGGAAGAACGAAACAACAATAACATTTTCAAAGATAAGCTCTTCATCACAAGACAAGTTAACCGTACAATTCAGAACAGTTAACAAGTAGACTTTGTTTTACAAAAGAAGCGTGGCATTTACTTTTAAGTCCGTCAATTCCAAGATAACGTCACCATTTCAGGTGCAATGCTTGATCAAGGCATTTAAGTAAGATTTATCATGATAATCAACTACTTCAATAAGCAGTATAAAAGTCTAGTCCTTTTTCATTTCGGACCAGACTACCCTACTTAGTCCTTTTTCATTTCAGACTAAGCGAACGCCTATACCAAATTAAGATATGGAAAATCTATACCAAATTAAGATATAGCAAGGTTTCAACTTAGTGTTCGTAGGTACAAGAACACTATAACGAATTCAAAGATATGTTTTTGGTACCCCTTGATTTAAAACATGTCAAAGGGTAAGAGTCATTCAAAGACGTTCACAACTTTTAAGAATACAAATGTTACCGCCACTAGGTAACTACTCATGAAAGAATATAAAGGAATCCTACATTAAAGGATAGAGACAATCAAAAGCTAGGATCGTAATCCCTTACCTTAGCTTTGCGTTATTTTCCTTTGCAAAGTTCACGTGCACAATCTACAAACACGCAAATAATACTTTCTTAGGAATACGAATTACTTTAATTCTCCGTCCCCATTATACTTTATTTTACCTTGTTAACCTTATGAGTTATTCTCTTTAACTCCTTTAGGTTACTATCCCATTTAGGGTTTTATCAATTCATCTTGGGTTATACTATTTTCACTTCCCCGTTCTAATTTTAATTACTACATTCTAGTATCCAATTTCATTCACTATACCCATAGCTAACACAATCACACACATACACTGTTCATACCTTTATATCACAGTTCACACACACAAACACACACTTCTGCACTACTGCTAGTACACACCCATGCACACACAAACACACACACTGCTCACGCCACACACACACACACACAAGTCTTTAATTCATCAAAATCACTTTTAAACCCTACTTTCATAAACCCTAGTTCTTCCTTTTTAGGGTTAGGGTTCCAATTCAAAATCCCCAGTTACTAGATCAAAATAATACAAAGGATTCAAACTTAGGGAGTGGGATTTTACCTTGTCTGATCCCTCTTCTCTTCCTCTTCTTCCTTCTCTTTCTCTTCTCTCCCTGCGGCACCTCACTGCCGCTGCTCTCTCTCTCGCTCTCCATTCTCCCTTTCTTTCTTTACGGTAGAATAAAAATAATGCTAGGTTCACAGAGAGTATTTATGTACTAGGGTTCCCAATTTCCTTAATAAAAAGGGATTCCAAAATTTTAACGGGTTTTAATTTACTTGGGCCCGGGTTTAAGTCCAACACAATTCTTAATTAATTAAGCCCAACACGATAAGAGAGTTTTAAAATAAATAGAATTACTCCCTCTAAATCTAAACCGGGTATTACATTCTTACCTCCTTAAAAGGGTTTGGTCCTCCAAACCAAACGCACGTCATTCTGAAAATAAATCGGGATACGTCTCTCGCATTTCGCTCTCGAGCTCCCACGTAGCTTCTCTTTCGTATGGTTTCCCCATTGCACCTTCACATAAACAATCTTCATAGGCTTTTCATCATATCTCAAATCAGCGCGAACTCTAAGCTGCTTATACTTGATCACGTGACTTGGGTCAGGAATGTACTTCCTTAACTTCGATACATGGAACACGTTATGCACTCCCGCTAGCACAGGCGCTAAGGCTAACTTATAAGCCACTGCCCCAACTCTTTCCAAAATTTCGAACGGTCCCACGTACCTCTGGCTTAACTTCCCGCGAATACCAAATCTCATAATCCCTTTTGTTGGCGAGATCTTTAAAAATACTCGATCCCCGATTTGAAATTCTAAATCACGTCTTCTACGATCAGCATAGGATTTCTGTCTGCTCTGCGCAGTCAAAAGCCAATTTCTTATCTGTTGTACCTTGTCCGCCGTCACTTGGACAATTTCTGGTCCAGTCAACTTCCTTTCACCCACTTCGTCCCAACAAGTCGGCGATCTACACTTTCGCCCATACAGTGCCTCGTACGGTGCCATTCCAATACTAGCATGGAAACTGTTATTATACGCGAACTCTACCAATGGCAAATGTTCATCCCAAGTCCCTTGCCAATCCAACGATGTAGCCCTTAACATATCTTCCAATGTCTGAATAGTTCTCTCTGATTGCCCATCGGTCTGCGGGTGAAAAGCTGTACTCATTGTCAACTCTGTCCCCAAAGCTTGTTGCAGACTTTTCCAAAATTTTGACGTGAATCGCGCATCCCTATCAGACACTATTGACACCGGTATTCCATGCAACCTTACAATCTCATCAATAGACAACTTAGCCATCTTTTCTAGCGAATCTGTCACCTTGATTACCAGAAAATGGGCCGATTTAGTGAGCCTATCTACTATCACCCAAATTGAGTTATACCCTTTCAACGTCTTCGGTAACCCAACCACTAGATCCATAGCTATATGTTCCCACTTCCATTCCGGGATAGGTAATGACTGTAATAGTCCTGCAGGCCTTTGATGCTCACTTTTTACTTGTTGACAAACTAAACATCTTGACACGAATTCTGCCACATCTCCCTTCATATGGTTCCACCAATAAGATTCCCTCAGATCTCTATACATTTTTGTGCTTCCCGGATGCACTGAAAACCTCGAACAATGGGCTTCATTTAAAATCTCTCTTTTGATGTCGTCGTTGCTTGGCACCCAAATCCTTGATTGGTACCTCACAATCCCGTCCTCTCCCATACGAAAGTCCTTCCATTTTCCTTCCACTAAGTTTGCACGTACTTTGCTCACTTCTTCATCAGTTACTTGCGCCATTTTGATTCTATCCAACAGCGTAGGCTGTACACTCAAATGTGCCATATAGCCTTGTACTCGTACATTCACACCTAACACCTCAACGCGACTCCATGCACTTACCTCCTTAGGCTTTAACGTCGCTAGGGTTCCATGATTCTTCCTACTTAACGCATCCGCCACCTTATTGGCTTTCCCAGGATGATATAAGATTTCACAATCATAATCTTTTAATAATTCCAGCCATCGCCTTTGCCTCATGTTAAGCTCTTTCTGAGTGAAGATGTACTTAAGGCTTTTATGGTCCGTATAAATCTGGCATGTCGTCCCATATAAGTAGTGTCTCCAAATCTTCAATGCAAAGACCACCGCGGCTAACTCCAAATCATGAGTCGGATAGTTCTTTTCATGGACAATTGTCTCGACGCATAGGCTATAACCTTGTCATTCTGCATTAGCACGCATCCTAACCCTTTAATCGACGCATCGTTATATATCACAAACCCGTCTGATCCAGAAGGTAACGTAAGAACTGGTGCAGACACCAAACATTGCTTCAATTCTAGGAAACTCTTCTCGCACTCTTCTGTCCAAACGAATTTTACTCCTTTTTGAGTCAATTTCGTTAATGGCACTGACAACTTTGAGAAACCTTCTACGAATCTCCTATAGTAGCCAGCCAAACCTAAGAAACTTCTTATCTCACTTACCGAAGTTGGTCTTTCCCAGTCCACCATAGCTTCTATCTTTGTTCGGTCCACGGCAATCCCATCCTTTGACACCACATGTCCTAAGAACGTCACCTTCTCCAACCAAAATGCACATTTCTTGAATTTAGCATATAACTTCCGCTCTCTTAAGATTTGCAACACTAGTCTCAAGTGCTCTTCATTCTCTTCCTTGGTCTTTGAATACACCAAGATATCATTGATAAACACAATTACACATTTATCCAGAAACTTCTGAAATATCCTATTCATAAGTTCTATAAACGCTGCCGGTGCGTCAGTCAACCCAAACGGCATCACTACAATTTCATAATGACCATACCTTGTCCTAAAGGCCGTCTTTGCTATATCGTCCTTCTTCACTCTTAGTTGATGATAACTAGACCTCAAATCTATCTTCGAGAAATAACATGCTCCACGAAGTTGGTCAAATAGATCATCTATTCTCGGCAACGGATATTGATTCCTTACCGTCACACGATTTAATTCACGATAGTCAATACATAACCTCATCGACCCATCCTTCTTCTTCACAAATAACACTGGTTCATCCCATGGTGACACACCCGGTCTAATCAAACCCTTATCCAACAATTCTTGCAGTTGTTCCTTCAATTTCTTCAATCCTGACAGAGCCATTCTGTACGGCGCCTTCGATATTGGTCTAGTTTCCGGTACCAAATCGATAGAAAACTCTATTTCTCTTTCTAGTGGTATCCCTGGTAAATCTTCTGGGAACACATCCTTGAAATCTCTAATCACAGAAAGTGATTTTATGGTTACTTCTTTCTGGTCTGTAGTACTCACGTATACCAGAAATCCTTCACACCCTTTCCTTAATAGCTTACGAGCTTTCATCACCGATATAAGGCTCGATCGGTTTCTAGGTTTCATTCCTTCAACACTCCTCTGGATAACAATCTGAAGTGAACTTCCTTCTTAAAGCAATCTTCATGGGCATGGTATACACCTAACCAATCCATTCCCAATATCACATCAAATTATTCGATTTCCAAGCTAATGAGATCAACCTCAAGCTTTTTCCTATCCCATTTCAAAGGACACTTCCTATATATTGACGTAATAGGGATCGATTCTCTAGTTTGAATATCTATAATTAAAGAATTCTCTAATGCCTCAGGAATTAAATTCATTTTCTTAGCCAAGCAATCATTTGGCACTTCTCATCAGAACCTTGCCCTTTGGCGTCGTTCTTATTTCCATCCATTCGGTTTCCATGACCTTTAATCTGGTACTTACCAGCAGTATTGTCCTTTTCACGATCCTCGGTAGCCTTCCGCTTATTGCTATTCCCATCGCTGTTCTAGCTCCCCTTAGATCCAGTCGACTTCTTCTCAGTTGATTTTTTTTTCTTCTCTTCTCGCTTACTGCGATAACTATCTGCTTCTTCCTCCACTATCCTTTCCCTATCCAACACTTGATCATAGGTTGATAGCATTAACGGAGTAATTCTGTATCTGATTCGGTCGTTCAAACCATATTCAAACTTTCGGGCTTTCTGCTCTTCATCACCGAAGAACATTGGGCAAATTCAAACAATTCGGTGAATCTAGCACCATAGTCGTCCACCGTCATACTTCCTTGAGTTAGCATCATAAACTCAGACACTCTGGCGTTTCGAACACTCGCCGGATAATATGATATTATCATGAATACGAGACGTTTTCACGTACTCTCATACTATAGATCGTCTCTACAGACTAGCATTCAATTTATAGGTTATTCACTAGACCACTGGTCGTTTCAATAGACCAGCACTATCTTTATTAGTTAACTTTATTAGACTTATTGGTCGTTTCATTAGACCATTACTATTTTCGTCGGTCCTTCCAATAGACCATTTTCACTTTCGTTGGTCGCTTCACTTGACCACTATTTCACACTTGGCTATCCCACTAAACCAATTAATACCCATGGTCTTTTCACTCGAACCATACTTTCTTGCTCGAGGTTAGCTCTCATGCTAACAATACTCATTATTTACACATATAAGTCGTCTTAATAGACTAATCATTCAAATAAGGTCAAACACTAGACCTATGGTCATTTCAATGAACCAATACTACTTCCATTAGTTAACTTAGTATACTCATTGGTCGCCAGGTATCTTTAGACTTTAACATTTCCCATAGGTCATTCAATAGACCATCACTTAGTTTCATTAGTCGACTTTACTGGACTATTTGGGGTTTCATTAAACCATAACTATTCACTTCGGTCATTTCAATAGACCATTTCTTCCTTGGTAAGTCGTTTCACTTGACTTAATCACATATCACAGTCATTTCACTAGACCGTTTACACTTTTTGTTAGTCATTTCATTAGACCACATTTACTTTCATAGGTCGTTTCAATAGACCCTTATCACTTTCATTTGGCCATTTCACTAGACCATACTTTCATTCATTTATCGTTCAACAGACTATACTTTATTGTTCTTGGTTAACGCACACTTTTAAATATAGAACATAAATGAAATCACAAAACTTTTAGGAATCATATAAGAGAAAATCACTTTTATTAATAAATGGAATAGGTTCTCAATAAAAACGATTTCAAAGTAAAGAAAAGATACTCGAATGAGTCTTCCAACTACTACTAGTTACTTCTACTAGCAATGAAAATTTAAAAGTATTCGTTGTCCCACTTTCCAACTTTCCTAGGCCTTCCTCTAGGTCTCCCACTTGACACTTTTTGAGCCTTCTTCACTTTGTTCTTGGATCCCTTTGGTCTTCCTCTAGGCCTTTTGGTTGGTACTTCTTGTGGCTCATCATCATCAATTATGATTGGGGTAGCTTCATTCCCCTTTATGATAACATCTACTTCCTCGATTTCAACTTCGGCTACCAATTCTTCTTCATTTGGCGCCTCATTGCCTATAGGGGCCATTGGTCCTTGCTTTACGACTATAGTTGCCTTTAAACGTTCCACTTCATCAAACCATATATAGACTTGTTCTCTAGTCTGATCAATGTATCTCTCAGTGTCACTAAGATCTTCTTTATACCTTTGCAATTTTGTCTTTATCTCCTCCAATTCTTCTTAGTGCTTTTAAATTCCTTCCAGTTTTGCACCAATTTATCATACGTGAAGCCCAATCTCTCCCTTTCAACTTCCGCTTTCTCACGTAACTTTTCTTTCCTTCCTTTAGTCCTTTGATCCCCAAAACATAACGTTGGATCAACTTTCTTCTTAGAACTACATGTCTCCAAAACATCTTTGATTTGCTAGGTCCGTCCATGATTTACAATGAAAACAAACCACTATTAGAATCACATAAACCTCATAATGTGTTCGTTCTTAATGAAGAGATAACATTCATTCACAATCATTCAAGATTATTCTCAAGTATACACTTATACTCCTCTACAAATCCCACTTTAGGTTCTTCCCCAAAATAGTAAGTTTCCATAAATGGAAAGTTCTCAAACTTAGAAAGTTTCCTAATTTAAAAAGTTTCCTCAAAAGGTAAGTTTCCTAAAATGGTAACTTCCCCAAAAGTACCATCTTCCTTATCAGAGTTCTAAAGCCCAATCTACGTTAAGTACTATTTCTCCTCATAGTCTTAACTACTTTCTATAGTCTCACATGTAAACCTAAACCGGAGCTCTGATTACCAACTGTAACATCCCAAATTTTCAGAGTAAAATAATATCCTTTAAATAAATAACATCCGTCCCCAACTCGGGAAAACAACGGTCTTAAACCATAATTCAAATATCAACGGCTAGTTCATAAACTAACATTCAAAAATAAACGGTACTAGATTGTCTTTCATCTTCTTAACGGCTAGTAACCGCCATCCATAAAACCTCTCGTCATCAAGGATCTTCAAACGTCACCTTAACAACGTTCTTCTCGTCATTTGAAATCCTCCACCTACTTATCACCTGAAGAACAATAATTATGGAAGGGGTGAGCGAACAATGCTCGGTAAGTTCATACGGGATCTCTCCGGGTTCTAGGGAGAGATGACCGGAAGAATGAAACAACAATAACATTTTCAAAGATAAGCTCTTCATCACAAGACAAGTTAACCGTACAAATTCAGAACAGTTAACAAGTAGACTTTGTTTTACAAAAGAAGCGTGGCATTTACTTTTAAGTCCGTCAATTCCAAGATAACGTCACCATTTCAGGTGCAATGCTTGATCAAGGCATTTAAGTAAGATTTATCATGATAATCAACTACTTCAATAAGCAGTATAAAAGTCTAGTCCTTTTTCATTTCAGACCAGGCTACCCTACTTAGTCCTTTTTCATTTCAGACTAAGCGAACGCCTATACCAAATTA
Organism: Campanula takesimana; assembly: GCA_026119855.1. Classification (NCBI taxonomy): domain Eukaryota; kingdom Viridiplantae; phylum Streptophyta; class Magnoliopsida; order Asterales; family Campanulaceae; genus Campanula; species Campanula takesimana. The sequence continues at coordinate 1,296,508 of JAOWBW010000074.1, forward strand.
AGATATGGAAAATCTATACCAAATTAAGATATAGCAAAGTTTCAACTTAGTGTTCGTAGGTACAAGAACACTATAACGAATTCAAAGATATGTTTTTGGTACCCCTTGATTTAAAACATGTCAAGGGTAAGAGTCATTCAAAGACGTTCACAACTTTTAAGAATACAAATGTTACCGCCACTAGGTAACTACTCATGAAAGAATATAAAGGAATCCTACATTAAAGGATAGAGACAATCAAAAGCTAGGATCGTAATCCCTTACCTTAGCTTTGCGTTATTTTCCTTTGCAAAGTTCACGTGCACAATCTACAAACACGCAAATAATACTTTCTTAGGAATACGAATTACTTTAATTCTCCGTCCCCATTATACTTTATTTTACCTTGTTAACCTTATGAGTTATTCTCTTTAACTCCTTTAGGTTACTATCCCATTTAGGGTTTTATCAATTCATCTTGGGTTATACTATTTTCACTTCCCCGTTCTAATTTTAATTACTACATTCTAGTATCCAATTTCATTCACTATACCCATAGCTAACACAATCACACACATACACTGTTCATACCTTTATATCACAGTTCACACACACAAACACACACTTCTGCACTACTGCTAGTACACACCCATGCACACACAAACACACACACTGCTCACGCCACACACACACACACACAAGTCTTTAATTCATCAAAATCACTTTTAAACCCTACTTTCATAAACCCTAGTTCTTCCTTTTTAGGGTTAGGGTTCCAATTCAAAATCCCCAGTTACTAGATCAAAATAATACAAAGGATTCAAACTTAGGGAGTGGGATTTTACCTTGTTCTGATCCCTCTTCTCTTCCTCTTCTTCCTTCTCTTTCTCTTCTCTCCCAGCGGCACCTCACTGCCGCTGCTCTCTCTCTCGCTCTCCATTCTCCCTTTCTTTCTTTACGGTAGAATAAAAATAATGCTAGGTTCACAGAGAGTATTTATGTACTAGGGTTCCCAATTTCCTTAATAAAAAGGGATTCCAAAATTTTAACGGGTTTTTAATTTACTTGGGCCCGGGTTTAAGTCCAACACAATTCTTAATTAATTAAGCCCAACACGATATAAGAGAGTTTTAAAATAAATAGAAATTACTCCCTCTAAATCTAAACCGGGTATTACAGCAAGTGTCAAAAACAAATCTAATCAGAAAATGACCCAGAAAAATTGAAACTTTAACCTTGACCCATATCATAAGCATAGCAAAGCACAAAACAAAGAAGGAATTATACCCACGTACCCAAGAAACTAATAAACTACATACATTACCCAAAACTTAATCGTCTAGAAAATAGAATGTAGAAAAATCAAACATTCATTTAAAAAATCCATGTCAAATTCATGCAATTACCCAAGAAACTAATAAACTACATACATTACCCAAAAAAAATTTGGATTAGCCATGTCAATCATATATGTCAAATTGTCATTCAGCAAGGTTGGCAGATTTATCTAAACTCTTTGGATTAGCCCTTAGAATTTTTTGAAGGCCTAGATTAAATAATTGAGCTTTTCACTACGGTAACGGAGTTTGATTTCAATCCTTGTGTAGGATATGATTAACTGAACAAAGCTTGTAAAATGTGTGCATCCAGCACCCTGATTATTGTTGGGATTAATCATTACCCGGAGAGCAAGGCAACATATGCGAACCAACCAACCTATAAGAACGACAATAATAAAAGACACAAGAATTGTTAACTCAGTTCATCAATTTAAACGACGACATCTGAGGGCACTGCCAACCAATAAGGATTCAAGGAATAGCCTTAAACCCTAGCAATAAGGAATCCCGAATGGGCCCTAAAAGCGAGATTCTGCACTTATACGGCCGCATAGCACTGCTGGCTTCATGCTCACGCATTCAGCAAGCGCATCTGTCGCAGATCACCTATGTGTGCGCATCAAGCGCCCAGGGGCATGGCCTTCAGCCTCCTTTGCTGTTTTTTACTCCTTTTCCTTATCCAGTTCCTGGTTTGGTTTCAATCCTGTCATTTATTAATCTATTTTGTGGAGGATATGAACTTCTAAAATGTGTGCATGTGCAGAATAGGTAAGTTATACTCCCGTCGTTACAAAATAAGTGCTCACTATTCCTTATTGGAGTATCTCAAAAAGTATGTCCACTTTCCTTTTGGTTACAGAAAGGATGAATTGTGTCCACATATTTGACCCATCTTTAATTTAATTGTCTCCACAAGCTATAATTGTCATTAAACTATGCACAAATAGCAACAGGGCACTTATTTTGTTATGGATGGAGTATCATTTTGGCTTTGTTTCTGTAGGGAGTATCTAAGATTGAGGTTCCTCAGCTGAGTACTGGTTTAAAGATTAAAGGAGGTTGTAAGAAGGCTCTTTTGATAGCTCGGAGGCTTTGTTTTGTTAATCAATAAAAACAACCTCAAGGGGATGTAAGGTAAGTGGAGTAATCTAAATAAATAGAAACGAAGATCCAATAAGTTCTCCGTATCTGAATTACCTTGAAACTACATTTCTATGACCGTAAGAATCTTTTGACACATTCTAACGCTCCTCATACAAGTAGGCAAATGATTAAATGCTGGATCAACTTTTACTTTCTTGTGATTAAGTTCTCACACTTACCTGTTGGAAGTTCAGTGCTTCTTTTGCTGCCATTTAAGATTTTCCGTTAACCATTATTTCACTATAATTTTGTGGATTTGGTTGTGCCATGTATGAATAAATTATCTTATAAATGATTTATGCTTCAGTACTCCTTCTGTCCCAGGAAAATAGACCCTCTTTCTGTTTTGGTTGTCCCCAGAATATAGTCTCATTTCTAAAAAGGGAAAAACACTGCAATTTTAAGGTACCAGCTAATAAAGCACCATTCTTACATAGTTTGACTTGTCAAATGGGACTTCTTTGTTTGGGATGTTGAAGGTACATGAGAAGTTAGATCTGTCTACATTCTAACTATTTCAACATTTCCCTAAATAAGTGTAACAAGTTGCTCATTGGTTTGATGGTTCTTTAATATCTGTATCTGTTATATTTTCATTTCTTATAGTAGCGTCCAATAATGATTGAATGTTTATTGCTGCTGGAATAAAGAGTGCTTCAACTGCTGTAAAGCAAGGACCTTCTGCAGGCATAGCAGCCATTGGTGGTCCATTCAACCTTGTTGATCATAATGGAAAAGCTGTAACTGAGAAAGACTTTATTGGCAAATGGACGCTGATATACTTCGGCTTCACGCACTGCCCCGATATTTGTCCCGATGAGCTACAAAAGCTTGCTGCTGCAGTTGATAAAATAAGTAAGTTTTCTACTACCTCTGTCCCAAAATGATTGACCATATTTGCTTAACGGAGGGAGTATTATTTATGACATCTTCATGGTGCTTATGAAATGTCTCTACTTCACGCAGTGATTTTTTCTTGTGTGCGTAGTTTTTGTTGTCTTTGGTAGATTGTAGAGTTTATGCCTTTATGGATGATTCTGCTGTTGCTTGGTCTTTTGGTTGAGTATACGTCTAGTGTACACCAGCTACGCTACCTTTTCTTGGTGCGTTTCGTTTATAACATACCTTTGTCCACATTCAAACAACGACCGAACTGAAATAAAAGTTCTCTAAAGTTTTGTCAAACAATGACTGAACTGAACTAAAAGTTCTCTATTAGTTTTCTTGCGATTCACCTTTTTAATAATGTACTCCCTCCGTCCCAAAATCCTTGTAGTTTGAGGAGTTGAAATTTGTCCCAAAATACTTGTTGTTTTGCTATTATCAAGAGATCTTTACCCTTGTTTACCAAGTATACCCTCATTTATGATTATTCAATGTCATAGTGAAAGCATTTAATTGCCTGGTAATTAAAAAAAATCAAGGGTAATTTAGTCTATTATGCATGTATTGATTGCATTTCTTAATATGTTTGTAAAATGTAAATCCTAGAACTACAAGTATTTTGGGACGGAGGGATTAATAGCATGGTATGCAATCAGATATTCAGATGTATCAAATTTTAATGATATTTGTAAATATGGAATTTAATTTATGCAGATGTGAATTCTCTTAACAATTTAATATAGTAGTAAATACATGTTTTAATCCGTTGGAAAACTTCCATGCAACTCAGCTAATCCTTTATACCAATTACTTGGGTTCGGCTACAGATACATGTCCATTTCACCACTCCACTCAAAACTAAGCAAGATTTTAGCCAAGTCACAAGCAAAATGTTCTCCTAGTTATAGCAGATCATGCAGATGACTATGATTATAGTCACAATATTCCTTCCTAGCTGGGAATTTCTTTGCTGTTGTTCTTGGTAGTTTAAGTAATTTATTTGAGAGTCATGAGTTATAATTCCCATAATTTTCAAACTAGAAGAGAAAGCTTAATACTCCCTCCGTCCCAAAATCATCTTCACACTTCTTTCGATGATACTATGAAGGAACTTTGAGCAATGATTTTAAGTTGATTAAATTATCCTAATGGAAATCTAAAATTTGTTATTGACACACCATCAACAATACTAATCAATAACAAGTTTTAGATTTTCATTAGGATAACTAAATCAACTTAAAATCATTGCTCAAAGTTCCTTCGTAGTAATGTCGAAAAAAGCGTGAAGATCATTTTGGGACAGAGGGAGTATAATCTTATCAACTATGAAGTTCGTTCTAAGGGTTTGTACATGATTGTAAACATTCAGATTGACATCCAAGTTACTTGCAGAACAGTAGAAGTCAGTTAACTTTTCTGTCAGTGAGGAGTAGGTATACGAAGAGGAATATTCTACTTAAGGCTTTTGAACTTTTGTTGTGTTGGAATTTGTCCACATCAGTTAGCAAGTTCAAGTTATGTTCTCGATGATGGTAGTGGTACTATAAGGGCTCATTTGGTATAGAAGCTAGAATGGAAATAAAATCAATACTAGAATATACGTGAAACTGTTAATGAGATGGAAGACACATTCTAGCTTTCTTCAAAAAATGAAGCTTCCAAGGAAAGACTAACCCATGCGTCAAGAGATGGAATGGTTATTCTAGCTTTTTCCATGAATGGACATTCTTCGCTTTCCCATCCATGAAATTAAGTATAAACTTTCCATTTATAGTACTAGTACTACAAAATCTGATCGCGTTAGTTTATGTCTGGATTAGTTGTCCCATCCTTGAAAAAATAGGCATAGTTGGGTGAGGAATCAAATTGTGGATTGCAATACACTCCCTCCGTCCCGGCATGATAGTCCCACTTTTCAGTGGTTATTTTGATTGAATTTTGACAAAAGATTTAGGGGAAAAAAAAATATTGCTATCCTACAAACATTCAAAAAATTGTTATTGGTAGTCTTTTTAATGGTGTATCTATAACGATTTTTAGGATTCATTAGGATAATAATTTTTTCCTAAACTTTTTGTCAAAGTCAAATGAAAACAACCACTAAAAAGTGGGACTATCATTCTTGGACAGAGGGAGTATAATCTAATCACTCTCCAAAGGTTGGTATTCTATACACTTTTTTTCCGAGAGCGTGTTGGTTAGCTCAATTCATTTGTGTTTCCTTCTATTGTGATAGAAGTAATCCATATTGAGTTGGAACGATTTGTAACAATTTTGGTTAGACTTCTTACTAGTCATTGCTTGTGAACTAAAAAAAAAATGATGCCCTTCTACTGCTGCTTTATGTTTGAAGAATGTGCTGGTATTTTGAAGAATGCCATATGATATGTTTCGGTTCATGCTTGCAGAGGGGAAGGCAGGGATTGAGATTGTGCCAGTGTTCATCTCAGTTGATCCTGAAAGAGAGACGGTTGAGCAAGTTGGCGAATATGTGTAAGGTGCTTCCTTGCGATTTGAGTTGTCTGTCTTAAAGATTTTATTATAGACTTTGTTGTATTACTAAAATATGTTAACTACTTCACTCTGTAAATTTATAACATTTTTGTTTCTGCTGCCCCAGAGTTCCACCCAAATTTGATTGGGCTAACTGGTGAAGCTGATCAGATTAAAAAGGTTGCACGGGCCTATCGTGTTTACTACATGAAGACCAAAGAGGAAGGTTCAGATTATCTTGTCAATCACTCCATAATCATGTATGTATTACCTTCCTATTCTTCTCCGCAAGGGTAACCAAACATATATTGGATCAATTTATTGTCAATTCAAATCTAATTATGATGGCTTTGTGCAGGTACTTGATGGATCCTAACATGGAGTTTGTTAAGTTTTGGGGGAAGAATAATGATTGTTGACTCCCTTTCGGAGGGCATCATTAATGAGATTATGGTATACAAAAAAGTTAAAAAGGCTTCATCTCCTGCGAACTTACTATGCATGGGCAAGTGCCCAACCTCATTTTCCTGGGGGTGGGGGTTGGGGGTGAGGGTGGGGGTGGTTCGAGTATAGATTAGATAAATATAGGAAATACGGCAAGCTTTAATTCAGAGAGATTATTTATTTAATTATGGTTTATTCTGGTTTCGACTAAGAGCTAGGCCGCCATTCTGATTACATTTGAAACTAAATTTTGATGTTTAATATTTCTATCATTATAATTATGTGGAAGCACTGCACTACCTACCTGCATAACATAATTGTGCTCTTGCCTTCTCTCGCATATGTAGTTTGCTCTTATTGCTACCTTTCCCAAAATGTCTAATTTTGAAGAGCAATTATTAATATTTGTGTCATTTGTTTTGAAACTGAAGGAGTATTATTATACTCTCATAGTAGGATGAGAAGGACGTGGACCTTGCGTCCAGACGTCCCTCCCACAACATTTAAGATTTCATCTTGGGAATGTACTTTTTACAACAAGCTACAAATACATACCCAAAAACAGTTGACAAAAATATTGTAAATGATGGTACTACTGAATATTGAATTATCCATTCTAAAGTTATGGGGCCTGACAAAAAAAAAGAGTAATGTATTTAATCCTTATATAGCCATAATTCAAGTACATCCTGATAATGTAAAGCCCTTATTCTTATAAATTACATTTACACGGGTGACTTGACTTCCTTCGTGCTTTGTTCGACCAAGTCTAGCTCCAAGACACTGAGCCGATTCTCAGCTCATGTAGAAGTGGCAAGGCCTCACAACACGGACTATATCACGGATTTCTGACTGGAACTTCGGAGTACCATTACCTCACTGCAGCTGATTTAAGAGAAGACACCCATACACGCATATCAGTGGAAAGAAGCCAAGCATCTCAGAATATTTTTTTTTTTTTGGAATGGTAAAATAAACTGAAAACTAGGGGTTGTATTACCTTGGAAAATTTTCCAACACAAGCATTGCATTTTCAATGCACATCAAGTCTCAATGTGTCTAGGAAACTGGGCCTTCCCCAGATAGACTTGTTGCATCTCCTCTCTCCAAATCTGCATCAGCAAAAATTGGTCAGCAGGCACCATTGGACACACTGTACCCTCCATAATTTCAATGATTACATTCCAGAAAAGATACTCCCTCCGGCCCACAATAAATGTTCACTTCTTAGAAAATTGTCTCAAAATGGATGACCAATTTCTAAATAACTTGTCTCTAAATATTTTTATTTTACCATTTTTTTTCTCTAAGGTCCATTAAATTAAAAAAAATGGACATTCATTTTAGGATCGGAGGGAGTATTATCTATATTTAAGTTGACGTCCTAAGGGTATAAAAGAATTCACCAAAATATAAAATTAGCGTTCTTCAGCTAGACGGAAGGCCTAGTACTTCTCTAACAAAAAACTTCATACAAGGCTTTTAAAGACACGTGTCTTAGATGCTGCAAGGACTATGAGATCTACAAAGCATGTAGCGGCCTTCCCACTGCTGGTTATGGAAACAATAGCATGAACAACTAGTGCAGTCCTAATCCTATTAGTAATTCAAGATGATCATTCCCATGTCTGGTTTTCCCTAATACTGAAACAGTTTTAAGGCAAAATATCATGTAGTAGAAGAACATACGGTTTCACGGAATTCAAGCCGTATGTGTGGTACATTTGTCCTCTGAATATCATTTCCATCTGGTCCTCTCTTGTAGTACTCCTTACCAATCCAGTGAGACTGAGAACAGAACATATAAATGAGTGGAAAATGTCGACGATGGTGGGAAATTATGGGAAATGCCTTGCAGCAAAAGATAATCAAAACAAAAAGTTCGCTTAGATGAAAAGATGTACCTTCATAGCATGTGAGAAGCCTGATTGATATACTGAATTACGGGCAATCTCACATAGATCACATGAGCTTAACTTCCAGACCTGCAGCAGAAATTTACAATTATGACACCTAGAGTAATCATGTATTTTACTGCAGAGACGCATAGGAGAGGGGAGGGTACTTACAGAAGCAGCTATACTGTATTCTTCCACCAAGGGCTCTTTTGTTAGGTGAATTTGCAACGGATCGTCCGTGGAAAGGGAAACATTAAGGCCCCGCAGAAAAAACATAGGAAAAGGGTTTCGATGGTAATCCAGAAATAAAGAGTTGTTGCTCAAGGGTGACATAGCGAGGCCAATCTAGTCATCAGTAAACGATAAATAATTAGAGAATGCCATATCATCAATTAATGATTAGAAAGCAATTCCTCTTCTCTTTCTTTTTACCTGAGCCAGGTAGTACAAATATTGAAGTACAGGTGATTTCCTCAAATTGATTCCATGTGCAATATTGTGAGTTGTAAGAAATGTGGCAGCAAGGTGGTCAATATCACCAGCCTGTACAACTTACATCGTAAGTAAATGAAAATGTCAACAACAATCAAAAGAGATCTGAATGGGGGCACAGATACATACCTCCCCAGAATGTGGGCGGAATTTGATAGTAGTCATGCCCTTTGACTCACGAAGCTGCAATGGAAGTGGAAAATGGAGTTAGAAACTAAGGCGTTCAAAATGTGATGGGTTAAAAAAAGTAGGGACTGGTATCATATGTTAAATGCAAAAGCATAAAGGGAAAGCAAAAGGGTGTCATGGTCAATTCTTTGCTAAATAGTTCCCTATAGAGAGCTTTTTCTTTTTTCCTTCAGCCATTTTCTTGATTACTTACAACAGTTATGGGTTGTCTTTTTATCTTATTACTACCTCCGTCCCAAAATGATCTTCCCACTTTTTTTGCCGCTACTACGAATGAACTTTGAGCAATAATTATAGGTTAATTTAATTATACTAATGGATGTAATTTATATAACATCAACAATACTATCAATAACAAGTTTTAGATTTTCAATAGGATAACTAAATCAATGTATAATTATTGCTCAAAGTGCATTCGTAGAAACGACAAAAAAGTGAGATCATTATTTTGGGATGGAGGGAGTATGACAAAAAAATGGGCAAGGCACATCCAAAGTTTTGAAACATATTAAACATGGTTGTACTAATGTCTGAAATTTTAGATGTAAATCATTTAATTTTATTTTTCAAAGATATAAACCTTGGTGAAACTACAAATGGGTGGACTTTTCATTCACAGTGTTCCATCTTATTTATTTCAACGTAGCCCCCAGCAACCCCAACACACCCCTAGGGGAATGTTTGTGAGGACACCATGCGTTTAGTCAAAATATGTCTACAATATATATATATATATATATATATATATATATATATATTGTGTGTGTGTGTGTGTGAGAGAGAGAGAGAGAGAGAGTAAATAACCCTCCTTGTGCAAGCAAAGAAGTATGCATACACATTATGCAGGATATCATGCACACTTACCTTGTTTAGGGTGTAGAGGTTAGCATAGCAATAGTAAACATAGTATGAGAAGGCAGGGTTGAATATATTGGTCCATTGTGCAGGTGTTGGCATGTGCTTTGTAGGACGTCTTTCAGGCTTGCTTTCATCATCCACCAAGTCCAGCCCAACCACCTGTAGCTCAAAACAGACAAGTATACATCAGTAATCTTGAGCCTATCTGATCAAATACTTGAAAAACGATACCGGGTGGGGTTGGGGGTGGGGGGTGAGCACACATGCGGATTGTCCATCTAGTACATGGCAAAAGGAACTATTTCCAGATACTTCAAAGGAAAAAAACAGTGTTCTTGTTGCAAAATACAGCAACTCAATCCAGTGATGTGCAGTTCTCTGCTCATTTTCCTGTACATTGTATCATTATATTCTCGCAAATATGGACAGGATTACTTGTAGTTATTTCTAACTCGTGATTACAATTCTTATTGGTTGAAAACTAAGAACTGTTGCAATGATGGAAGGCATTTGTTCAAAGGCATCTGGTCTTGCAAACAGAACCATGCCTGTGGAGAACTCAGAAGATCATAAAGATAACTTATAGCCAAGTATGTATTCCGTATGATATAAAATGAGGAGAACGCCCCAATTATACATTGCACTCATCAACCATCAGTTAATCAAGTACTAACTAAAACCACTTTGAAGAGTTCATTTTCAAATCTAGCAGCAGTTTTAACTTTTAAGGATACATCTTTGGGTTTACAGAGAGGTATTTTAAAACATAACATCCCATTAACATTAATAACCCTTGTTTTACTTTTCTTTTTTTGTTTGGGGGTGGGGTAGATTAGTCTTCGAAAGGAACTCTGACAAACAAGAAAGGGAAATGGCTCTTCAAATGAGACACAGAGCAGATACTTAAGTATATTGCGTGGTCTAAAGAGACTCGCCTGTTTCAAGAAAACATGCAACTGAGGATGCGATTCTGGATCAACAGTAACCTCAAAAAGTGGAAGGAAGATATTGTCAAGAATGTTCTGGAACGATGTGACAATACCCATTTCCTTGTATATATTGTACAAGCGAGGTAGCTGCAAAACATAAGATTTCGTGTGAGAAGAAATTTCAGCCAATGAACTTTTTAAAAGTCTAGCCAAACATAAATCTAACCATGTGTACATAATTCAGAACATTAAATAGGATTATTAACTTATTATGAATCAAATTAATCGTAATCAGTACCTGAATCAGCCAAACGACATTCTCACTGTACAAGTCGTTATTCACGATCCAACTTGCCAATTGATCCCACTCACTTTGCTTTCTACCATAAATAGATAGCCTGTACTCCGCCATCTGTAGACAAGAAAGCATTGAAAAAGGCATGAATGAATCACCAAAATACAACACAAAGAAAAGACAAGAGAAACTATATGCCTGTGGACACTTCAAAACGCATCAGCTAAATTACATACAGACACTCAAAACTTGGAGACAGGTACAGGGAACTTATAAGAACTTTCACTTTATATTACCCACGGGCATTACAAATTCCCATATGTATAAAAGTTGCAAGGTATGTTTGTATAAAAGTTGCACGAAAATACTAAAACCTGCTACCTCCATCCCAGTCAAAGTGGTGATTATTCCTTTCTAAACCATCAAAAGGAAACCTTTTAACTACAATTTGACTTCATTTACCTTCAACTAAAGTTTGTTTGCTCATTTCAACTATACTCACCTACTTTGAATATAAATCTGCCACTGCCATCAACCTCGTGAGGGGCAATTTGTAAAATTAGTAGGCTTCCAGCCCTTCTCATAATTTGTTGAGTTAGTAAAACACTACATTTCTGTTGGAAATGCGGGATTACCATTATAATAGGGCTACAGCAAGAAAAAATGCCGAACTAAATCACCGATACCATTGTTACTTGTCTCCACCGTCTCTCAGGCATTACAATTAGCCATTCAAGGAAACAAGAATCACTTAACTCATGCAAAAACAACATTAACAAAAAAAATGAACAACCAAACAAAGTTCTTTTCCTGATATTGATACCATATTTAAGAAAAAACACCACCCTAATTAACTATGATTGAGAGAATTGAGGACTTGTTAATGAAGAAGCAAGTCAAGGACTAACTTGATATTTACTCGATTCAAGGTCTGAAAATACTTGCTTTGTCACCTCCGCGAGGAAACGACCTGCCAAACCACAAGCACACCGTTACTGTGATATCATTGGCATTCCATTAAAAGACCAATAACTAGTTGAAATGAGCTGGGCGAGCTAAAAGAAGAACATATTGGAGCTATTACATGACAAAAACACCAACGAAGAAGTATATAAATGATAATTGCGCTTCTCAAAGATCACAAACATTAAATAGGACATACCCTGGATGAGATTATCTTGCTTCAAGAATATCTCTCTGAGCCTACTTTGCCCGCAGGGATTGTACTTTAGATTAAATTTGTCAAAACGGTGAAAAGTGCTTTTGTCAGCATGAACATCCAAAAGGTCAACATTCAGGTCGTACCTGTTTGGAAAATAGATAATATAATGAAAATAAGTTAAAAGAGAAAACATTAACGTGAAAGGTGAATGCTACAATTGGAGAAGAATTATTATTATTATGCTATGGTGAAAAATTGAACCCTGTTGCATTACCCAGTCAAATCCAAGCTCTCAAAAACCTCTTTTAATGTCAAATATGTTCCATCACGAAATATTACAACCTGGAAAACATTTAAAACAGATAAGTACTTGCAACTCAATATTCAGCAAACATCAAGTTGGATGACTGCTCATATGCTCTGATAGAAATCATGGTAGACATAGAGTTTACAAAAAATATTCGGACAAATAGGAACTGTCACCTCGTCAGGCTCTTTCCTCAACTTTGACTTAATGAACCGTAGAAGATGTTTCTGGTTCATGCATGCGGAATGATGAACATGAGTGTCAACTTTCCTGACGTTATAGAAGTCACGGTGTGGAGCACTTTTCTGAGCTAGAAATTCTCTGTCCGCATTAAGCATCAAATGAAGATTGAATTTCTGGCATCGTGTTAAAACAAGTATTAGGTCAATTGTTTATCAGTATGACTAAATATTTATAATGACCATATAAATTAAGAAAAAGGTGAGGGATTCTACTTGCTCCAGAAGAACTAGCCGATGATGACATAATGTTCGGATATTTCCAGCTGCGATGACTTTTAGGATGTAATGCAAGTCGGTGAAAAAGGTTGTAGCGTCGACAACAGGAAAAAGCTTCTCTTTTGCTGGGAAAAAAAGGAACCAAAATAATTAACCAAATCGAAGAATAACAAGCTTCAGACTAACAGCAAATGTGAAAGCTCGAAGTGATCATGGTATCTTACAATCTTTATTAGCATAAACATGAACAACTCCATCTTCCATCTGAAAATAATGCTGTAGAAGCAAAACAACGAACATTTCATGGACCAAAAACTTAGAATGGGGAACTAACTGATAATACAAAGGTAAGACCGAATAATCAACAAGGATCAACATATAAGTACATTGTTCCGCAAAAGGAAATATAGGGAGTAAACTTACATCAGATTTTCCAACAGGAGTATAATCAAATGGATTTAAGTTAGGCTTCGGCGTACAAGGATCAGATATAACTTCTTTCTCCCATGGTGCAACAGCTTCCCTAAATAGGTAACTGTCTCGCATTTCAAGGCAAACTTGCAAAGTCCTGTAGACCTCTGCTTCATCAGCCGATGGAGTCTCTACAATTATCAATATCATAAAGGATATTAGCAAATTAAAAAACCGAACCATGAAAATATCGTATAACCTTCTTTCTAATTGCTAAAATGTATCAGATGTAACTGTCTCCCACGGTTTAATCTCACGTCTGGGCTGCAAGCAGCAGCCATGTTACCAAAATATATAGTAACTGGTTCCATAGCAGAAATGATCTTAACGTGAATCATCGCATAGTTTCATACCCAGTAATCAGGTGTCAAAAGTATGATATACGGATGGGATAACTAGAAGCCAGTATCAGGCTTATTAATTGTGACCATGTTCCTAACTAGAAAGGTTACTGATCTACTCCCTCCGTCCCACCTCACTTGAGACCTAAGAGGTGGGCACAATAACTAAGGAAAAAGAATAAAATAAGGAAAATGTGTGGTAGAAAATGAAGAGAGAGAATGAGTGGGGGTAATATAGTAGGTTGGTTGAATGAATTGTGTGGTGGAAAATGAATAGAGAGAATGAGTGGGTGGGGTGGATTGAATATAAAATTATTAAAAAATTACCATTTTTGGGAGTCTCAACTCTCAGGTGAAGTGGGACGGACCAAAATGGAAATAAGTCTCAAGTGAGGTGGGACGGAGGGAGTATGTAGCATACTCTAGCAACATGAAAAACCACATAAAACAAAATTAGCAAGTTGAATCTTTGAGCAGACCAGACATTGTATTTTAAGCATATGTTAGCTGAACTCATGAATCCAGTAAATTATCTATTATGTGATCAATATACAATATAGTAGATTGTTGGAGGTGATACACAACTGCACTAAACAATGTACTCCCTCCGTCCCAAACTAATGGTTACTTATTTCAGTTTTGGGTGTCCAGTACTAATGGTTACTTACCCAAAATATTCAATTTTCTCTCCCCTACCCACTCACAACAACTATCCACTTATTATTCCCTACCTCATTTTCTCTCTCCTACCCACTCACAACACCTACTTTTTATAACATATTTTCTTAATCTCCGCGCATTCAATTATAGTAACCATAAGTTTGGGACGGAGGGAGTAGTAGATAAGCAAGCATTCAGCAAGGCAAAATAAGAAGCATAATTACATATATAAGGGGGACAGAGTGGATACCTGATGGTGAAATTTTAAGTCGTACAAAAGTTTCATGCTCTGGCTCTTTCCTGAGAATGTCAGCTGCTACAGGGTCGGGCTGTACGCCATGCAGATCACCGGATACACTATGGGATCGAATCATACTAGATGCAGCTATAGGCAATTGCTCCCCGTTGACATTTACATGGTCTGGTAAATTCAGGAGTTCTGTCCCCTGTGCTCAGGTGAGATCAAAAGGTTACACATATGTTTGGACGTTCTTAAACAAGCAATAGAGCATGAGTCACCAAAAAAAAAAAAAAAAAACAAATGTATAGAATTGCCGATAATAATCCCCCAGCCCACACAGTCCAAGTCACCCAAAACAGGATTACAGAGTTATCAAAACTAGGTTATGTTTGGAGTTATTCCTTCATCCTCCAACAGAAGTATCGACTGTGTGTGAAGAATGAGGATATGTGCGGGTGGGAGTTTAGGGGAAAGGAAATCAGCAAGTAAAAGAACTTACTGCGTTCCCATTGGTATGAAGATATGCGCTTTCCAGTTTACTACTGTCTGTCATATCGCCTTCCTCATCTGATCCTTCTACACTTTCAAAAGCACTGGCACTAGCAGCAGGAGACCTCGGAGTAGAGGGTCTTCTTAGACTCCCAGCTCTAAAACCGGAAGCTGTCCCTGAAACAGGAATACTTTAGGCTATCGCTAACAGCAAGTACATGAAATTGATCTTACATGCGCCAAATCAAAAGACTGGAAGAGACTTGTCTCTCATGCAGTACGGTATGTACGAGTACGGGTGTTAAATGACATAATAAAAAGATGGAATTGCATAATGGCTTAGCTGAAGGGGGAATTTGAAACAGAGTACATAATTCTCCAACTAGAATGATTTTGAAATGTTTACAGGCTATAATTTTGCTCACATCTAGAACCACCTACCCATTTAGAGGGAAGAAGCCATTCATCAACTACTCCCTTCTAATGAGGATTCCACTAGTCAATTGTCATGGAACAATAGACTAAAAGACAACAACCATCAAGTTCTACAATTTTGGGACACTCTACAACAACAACAACAAAGCCTTAGTCCCAAAATGATTTGGGGTCGGCTAAGATGAATCCTCATATGTAATCGTGAAAGAAAAGATGTGAAAAAAATAATCCAAGAAGAAATAGGTCGGAATAAAATTTGGAAAAGGAAAAGGAAGCGATAATAATAATAATAATAATAATAATAATAATAATAACAATCATAATAATAATAATAATAATAATAATAATATAATAATAATAGAATACATATAGGAAATGAATAAAAATGAAACCAAAAAAAAAATAGTAACTTGAAAGGAAAAAACGTGAATGCTGAGAAGAAATTTAAAAGAAAAATATATAAATAAGTGGGAAGAAACTTTGAAAAAAAAAAAGAGAGAGAGAGATGAATTTTTGCCCTCCACTCCAGCCTCTTCAACGCCATATGTTCATCCAACCCAAGTAAACTCGCATCGCTTTCAATCACCCTTATCCAAATTTTCTTTTGATTTCCCCTAACCCCCTCACCATCGTGTCACTTCTCCACTCTTCAAGCCTCCTAACCGGTGCATCATTAGGTCTCTGTCTCACATGACCAAACCACCTTAAGCGATTCTCTACCATATTATCCCTGTGACAAGTGATGCAATTCATCTGCTAATAATGGTAATACTCTAGAGCTGTTGACACGACACAAGACGGCTGTATGTGCAGACATCATGGCTTTACATGAGATTAAGTGCAAATCGTAAAATTTGCACCCTCGCACCCTTTACCAAAACCTGTGTTAAGTCTAGATAACCTAGCTTTATGAAGGGGGAAGACTAGAGAGAAAAAGAAGTGTTGAATTGAACTCTTAGACTTCCGATCTATAATAGCTTATGCATTCTTAAATCAGATGGAAATAACCTAAATTCCTCGAAATCAGTTTTCCCTAATGGATTGATTTCGCTTTCAATGGAAGCCATTACAACTGTCTTGCTTCAAATAAAAGTCAACTTGCAACCTCTAATACGGAAGCTAGTTCATCATCAGTTGAGGTAACTTGTGTAGTCCTGGGACATTGTCTGTAAATATATTCTTTCCAGTCAACCTTTTGCAAAACCTGGAGTAAGTTAGAGATCATTCATCCAAACAAAGCCAAGATGGTGTCCCCTTACATTGACTTGAAACATAACAAGGGACATCAACCTTAGAGCTTAGAATAAGCAATTGTCGATGTTAAATAAGATTTAATTGGTTTAGTTATGCCTTTCACTTCATAGAATTTTAACGTTGAGAAACAAGTATCACTTTTCAGGCCACAGTTCACCTTTGTTTCTCTGATTTTTTGCTTATCGAATGCAATAATTCATGTACTTACACTATAGTTCTACACCATACAGTATCAAAATTGGTTTAGCATCTCCCCATCTTGTCTTAGAAGAACCACACATTATAATTTTAAAAGTAAAATAGTTTAGCAAACACAAAACCAAGTTAAAACAAGTTCAATTTTATCACTCTGATTCCATGTACTAAATATTCTCTGTGATCCCAATCAACAATCACAAGGTCGTATGATTACATGTAGAAGTACGAGAAACAAATTATTGGTCCATATACGACCAACCATTGCAACAACTAATTGAAATTCAACATCAAGTTGGTACTCATACGGTCTTACCATATTTCTATTGCAACAGGCCAACATCATTAAGCCAGAACCTCCACATTTCACTCCATTACAATCAATTAGATGTCCATACATACATTTTAATAATAGATAATACAATTATCACCACAAAATGATCATCTCCTTAACACCATTATGTTTATGCAATTTTCAAAATAATGCTGATTTCATGTACAGACGATTAAGCTTCTGCAATTTAACAATAATGCTAAACTATTGAGTAAAAGCCCACGACTGATGATAATATAAGTAATAAAGTAATTAATCAATCATTAACGTTTCCGTAGTAACCCCGTACCTTCCGGAAGTGTTTGGAGTTTCGGCAGCCCAAGCGGAATGTCGTCAACGTGAACCGGACCATTCCTTCTCTCCTCTCCATCAACTCCACCGCCGCCGGAAATCGCCGTAACATCAGGCAACGACGCCGACGTGCGGCGGAAGTAGCCATTTCCCTTCCTCCTTCCATTACCTCGCCTCTGCTTCTCGCCGGACTTCTTATAATGCTGCTGCTGCGGCGAGGAGTCGTCCTCCGCACCGGTATCTTCTCTCTCCCGGTCTCTCTCGATCGTCTTGGCGAATTCCAGCAACTGATTTAGGGTTTTGCGGTGCATAAAGTAGGCCGAGACGGCTACAAATGAAGCTCCTACTAGAGCCGCCATCGCTAGATGTAGAGAATACGCATCCATGGCTGAATACAGATACTATTCCTCCCTCCCTCTACAACTTTCTCGCTCTATATGTATAGATATATACGTATATATGGTAGGTTGTTTGAATGCACGGAAGCCGTTTGCCAGAGTTGAGAAAACCCTACCGAGGGGGGGGGGGGGGGGGAGGGAGAGTGAGGAAAATGTGTTGTATTAGGGAAGAATAGAAGGAGGAGGTCGGCTATTTATAGGGAAGGGGAAAGGATTTCGAACCGCTCCACAACCGGGAGTTAGCTCCGCCCCGGTCCACTCAATGGGGGAAAGGATTTCGAACCGCTTCACAACCGGGAGTTAGCTCCGCCCCGGTCCACTCAATTAGCTCCGCCCCGATCCACTCAATGGTTCAGACCGAAGTCACTTCATATTTTTTGTGTTCAATGGATGAGATTTGTCATGGCTCCGTGGGACCCACAAAAATTGAAGTGATTTTCATCCACACAAATGACGAGATTGCTCATGTCGCTTCGATCTGAACCGCTGGGTGGAAAGGTAGATCTAATTTGGGTGGAGCGGTTCCAATTCCTTCAAAGTCCTTGGGGGAAAGAGGGAGGAGAATATTTTCAGCTTATGCGTTTTGCACCCTCACTTTCTCTCTCTAACCACTTTCTCTCTCTGGCACCTGGTTGCCTTGGTGGGGGTTGCGGATAATCGGAGGTCCTGCTACGTAAATGTATCTAAACTTTATAATCCCTCCGTCGTCCACAAAAAATATTCTCGCTTTTTATAATTAGTATAAGTAATTTTTAATTAAATATTAATAATAATTTAATTATTTTAATAAAATTTTAAAAATTGTAGCTTATAATTGATCAAAAAATTTATCAATGACAATTTGTATAATTTATTGAGATAATTAAATTGGTATTAATATTTTGTCGAAAGACAATGATTTTTATTATAGAAAAACGAATGAGGCTATCTAAATATTGAAAATTTTAAATAAATAAAATGTGATTTTTGGACTATTACTAACAACATTTCTTGTTGTCCCCAAATGAGTGGCGCAATAGTAAAGTCAAGTCTCACCCCTCTGTGAGCGCTAGGGTTCGATCCATCTCCTCGCCTCCTTATATGGCGTAGACATCGTCAAAAAAAAGAAAAAAACATTCCTTGCTAATCTACAGTAGGGGTGTTATTTTAATTTTGTAATATACCTGAATTTCGAGCTGAATTTTCTAATTGTACAGAAATCCGACTGAACCAATTTAATGATTTTTATTTTTTTACAATTTTTTTGTAATTATATTATGTTTGGCTTATTTATACAAAATAAAAACCGTACCAATTGTTCTAATTAAACTTCGTAGTTTATAAATATTGCTTTTTTAAAAAAACTCTATATTTTGCTCCCTTTTGTATCAAGAAAAATAATGCTATATTAAAATTCGGCCCCCTTTAAAATATTTAGTTATTATTTGTAATATTTCATATTTAAAATAATCTTGCCCCATTTATAAAATTTTCTGACTTTGTCACTGTTTACGCACTTAAACTTTGAACTTGCTCTTAGTATTTTGTTGTTCCTTGTTTATCATGTTGTCGATGATTATTTCCTGTGGCACATGATTTACTTGTTATCATTGTCTAATAAATATCATGCAAGCGAGTTTTTTTGTCTACTTTAAAAAAAAAAAAAAAAAAAAATCTGTCAATCAATGTTAAATCTTTAATTAAAATACTTGAAGTCTTATTGTATTGATATTCAATAAACTGAAATACTTTAATATGATATTAGTTTTACCCAAAACCGCATGCACATCTCTAACTATGGATAATTCTTTATATTGTTATAATATCAATAAAAATACATAATTACTGATATTACACGTAAAAAGACACACGAAAATGATAATATATATTTTTCTTAAATTTCTTAGCTCGAGTGAAAGGCAATATTATTCATGTTGGTCCCAGCACCCACAAATTATTTAGTGGGTCTTTTTGTTTTGTTTTGTTTTGTTTTGATGGAGTTATCTCTTAATCCGGTATCTAAACATACTCCCATTCGTCCCATAGTGCACAAAATGGATTTCGGACGTCTAATGGATAAGTCTTGTTTTTAATGGATTTATCGATATTTTAAACTTTCGTACTATCATAAATTTTTGGTTTTAACCACTCTTATTATATATTTTTTTTAGCAGTTTTAATCATTGTACTTTAGATACGCACATATTATCCTTCAAAAATTCAAAGTATGATGATTAAAATTGCTAAAATAAGGGTGGTTAAAATTGTAGCTTCATCAAAGTACGAGGGTTAAAAAGTCGATAGGCCTTTCTAATGTTATAAGTTACTCCTTCTTATTCTAAATGAGTGTTCATTTTCAAAAACATCTTCGTCTCAAAATAATTATCTTCTTAAAAAATAATTATATCTCTAAATGATTTTTTTTTTACTAACAAATTTTCACTAATTTTTTTCAACATGCAAAACTAAATGTTTAAAAAGTGGATAACAAGAATATGTATATATCTTTGCCACTAAATTATATAAAAAATGAACATTTTCTTGATGATCCTTAACATGAAATTTGGACATTTGTTTACTCCCTCCGTCTCACTATGTTTGGCCACTATTGACTTTTAATGGTCAACATAAGTGAACTTTAACTAAATATTAATATCAAATTAATTATTTTAAAGATATTCTAAAAATTGTTATTGTTAGAGATATAAATGATTTATCAATAACAATTTTTTGAAATTGATTAGGATGATTGGATTGACATTAATGTTTAGTCATAGTTCACTAACGTTGACCATCAAAAGTCAAAAGTGGCCAAACTTAGTGAGACGGAGGGAGTAGTATAATAGAGAGTATAAATTCTTCTTTTTTATTCAATGAGACTCGTTTTTTTCATACTCACAACAACTATCAATTTCTATTCCATACCTTATTCTCTCTCTAATCTCACTTTCGAAACTCACAACACATAATACTTAACTACTATTTTTTTAATATATATACTCACTTATTAATTTTTCGTGCACACTCAGAAATATTGACATTATTAATATGGGACGGAGAAATCATATGTTATAATTTTTATAAAAGTAAATGTAAAGAAAATGTTTTTCAGAAAATATTTTGATATGAGATTTTTTTTTTTTTTTATGGGAACTTGGGGGGGGAGAGGGTAAGTTCAATGTGTGGGGTATGGTAGGGTGGGGGTTGGAGGGCGGGGTGGGTGGGTGAGGTGAAATAATTTTAATATGAGTGAGAAAAAAAATTGGGTGGGGTGGGGGGTTGGAGGGCGGGGTGGGTGGGTGGAGTTGTTAAAAAATAATTTTAATAAGAGTAAAAAAATAAAAAATAAAATTGGGGGTGTGGGGTGGGTGGGGGTGGGGCAGGGGTGTTGAAAGATAATTTTAATATGAGTGGAAAAAATGTTTTTTATTGGGTGGGGGTGGGGTGGATAGGGGAGGGAAGGTAAGGTTGGAGGGTGGAGATGGGGTTGGAGGTGGAGGTGGAGTGGGTTGCGTGGGGTTGTATATGGGAGTTGTGTGTGTGAGTGAGGGAGTTAACATTTTTCGTAAAATGACTTACGGAGGAGAAATTCGTAAGTTGTTTTACGGAAAACCTAGTTTATTTCCATTGATCGTAAAATATTTTACATTGACCTTTTTTCCTTTTTGGTTACCAAACACCGGAAAACATGTAAAACATTTTCCGTAAAACATTTTACGGCGAAACAAACGGAGCCTTAATATTAGAGTACTTTACCTATGTATTTTGTAATTATTTAGCAGGTAATGTATATTTCTACTACCAGGTGAAAAAATTTGCAAGTTTACAACTTTTGTTAAAATGGAGCGAATTTTAATTTTGAAAACTGTCATTTGGAACAAGACAACCTCTTGTTCGTACCGCGGCTCAATGGGTGTTGTTATTGTTGGGGTGTCAACCCAAGTCCCACATCGACAATTGAAAGAAGAATTGCTAATATATAAAGATGTCCGCACGCTTCATTAGTATGAGGTCTTTTGGGAGTTGACCCAAAAACAAATCCGTACGGACTGGGTCCAAAGCGGACAATATCATACTATTGTGAAGTGGTGGGGGTGGTCACGGTCCCAACAACTGATATCAGTGGTCGCGGTCCCAACAACTGGTATCAGTGGTCGCTGTCCCAACAACTGGTATCAGAGCTCAAGTTGATGTATAGGCCCGACGCGCAGTGGACCGCGTGTGTTAGATATGGAGTACTGTGGGTGCCATGTGTCGAAAGTCTTCCCGATATTGGTGATCGGGCGGCGTGTCCCGCAGGTGGTTAATAGCGGCGGTGCAAGTAAACTTCGCTGGAGGTGGTCCTTGGTTTAAGTGGAAGTTTGTTGGGGTGTCAACCAAAGTCCCACATCTGCAATTGAAAGAATAATTGCTAAGTATGTAAAGATGTCCACACACGCCATTAGTATGAGGTCTTTTGGGAGTTGACCTAAAAACAAATCCATGCGGTCCCAACAGTTATGAGTATTAAAATTTAACACATATTCTTCATTTTGAAGGCTATTTTCAAAATTAATTTTCTTTTAAGTTAGTCTCATATAATTTTGCAACTTAATTTAACTAGTTGATGACAATTTGGTGTCATGACAAATGTTATCCGCTCGCAAGAACATGATGTAGCAAACTCTTGCAATAGCAATTCCATTTATATTTTTTAGGTAGAGTAAAATAAAATGCAAGTAACTGATGAAATGTTAATTGGGTTTAACCAAAGAGAAAATGCAAAGAGAAAATTTTGAAGGAAACTAGTTCCTCCATAAGGTATAAAAAGTCATGCTTTTATAGGGTTTAGGGTTTGAGTTTTAGGGTTTAGGATTAACGGTTAGAAACAAGACTACCAATGTTTATTTTCGACCTTAACTATCATACTCACTCCGTTCCAATTTAAATTTCAAAAAACTTTTGGGTTTAAGAATTAAGAATAAAGTGATGTTTACCGAGTATAAATAGTTTGGTAGGAGAGAGAAAGTGGGGTAGAAAATAATTAGTGGGTAATTGTTGTGAGCATGACACGTAAGACCCATAAATAAAGAAATATAAAAAACTTTTTTTTTTTAAATTTTGAATTTTAAAATGAAACATCCAACATAAAAAAAAAAAAAAAATTAAATGCGACGGAGGGAGAATGGAATTATTATATGGATAAAAAGAGACCGAAATTTGCTTTAAAAAAAAAAAACAGAAATAGGAAATAGAAAGAGTGAGGTATGTGGACCCGTTGATGACAAGGATGTGGACCAGCATCAGTCGATGCTAGGGCCTTAGTGGTAGGGCTTAGGGGCACGTGGACTTGTGTTCGTGGTGTGAATTTGTAGGTCGTTTTCATTATCCACTACAATGTGAAATTATTTTGATGTGAAACTATATTACTCCCTCCGTCCCCGTAAGATAGTCAACTTTTTTTCATTGTTACTACGAAGGAATTTCAAGCAGTTATAAATGCTACTTATAATTATGTTAATATGAATCTAAAAATTGATATTAGTAGTATTTATAATGGTGTATCAAGAACAATGTTACAAATTTCATTTGAATAACTAAAAGTAGCTTTAATTATTACTCAAAGTTCCTTCGTAAAACTCATGAAAATAGGGGGACTATCATTCTGGAAGAGAGGGAGTATATAATTACTATGAGAATAAACACATGTTAGAAAGCTCATTTTATCTTAGCTACAAAAACATTACCCCTTTTATTTATTTATTTATTTTTTTTTTTTTTTTGAACGCATTACCCCTTTTCTGTTGAAAAATATAACCATTTAAGTATTCACTTCCAAAATATATCAACATTTCTCAATACTTATATGATACAAATTCAAGTAACCGAATTGCAATTTGTCCTTATTTAAATTGATCAATTAAAAAATAAATATTTTTAATTATCATAAAATAAATTAATTTCAATTAATGCATTTTTTGGTAAGGTTAATTTAATTATGGGTTAATGACAATTTAGGGCCTGAAATGTATGGGGGTCTTCGGCGGGGGGCCTGACCTTTTTTATTCTACACATCAGGGCTTGACATACCAAATTCTCGTCAATTAAGGGCTTTTTGACGGAATTTGTTAGAAAAGTCAGTTAAATCAACAAAACAGACGAATTTGTAACTGATATCATGTTTTGGGGGCTTTAGTGAATACTCCCTCCGTCTTACCTCACTTGAGACTTATTTCCATTTTGGTCCGTCCCACTTCATTTGAGACTCCCCAAAATGGTAATCCTTTTATAATTTTATATTCAATCGATTACACTCACTCATCCTCTCTCTTCATTTCCCACCACACAATTCATTCAACTAACCTACTATTCACCGCACTTATTCTATCTCTTCATTTCATTCCACACATTTTCTTTATTTTATTATTTTTTCTTAGTTATTGTGCCTACCTCTTAGGTCTCAAGTGAGGTGGGACGGATGGAGTATATAGAAACGTAAAGGGTAAAAAATTAAATGTACACTATTTTATACATATTCTTAAAGTTAAAAAAAAAATTTTTTCTTCAAATAATCAGAATTAAAGGATAATAATAAATTATATAATATTTAAATATTTAAAAAAAATGTTCAGAAAAAAGTCTATTTTTCGTCAATTACATTTTACCATTGTATTTTTATGAAATTTTGCTTCACACTCGAAAAATATTACTTATAAAATTTAATAATAAATACGCATAAATATAATTTATATTCACTTTATAATTTTTCAACTATACAATACGTAGTGAAAACATTGAATATATATATAGCGAAAATTGTTTTCTAAAGCAAAATACTTTATTTTGTGATTTTTTTGTTTTTTTTCGAAAACAGATATTTGGGAGGAGGGAGTTATTCTTTTCTTCATCCTAACCTTATTGTGCTTTCAATTTTGCTTGGATTTTTCACACTATTTAAGGCTCCATTCTCTCATTTTTCTTGATTTATTAATTGATATAATAATAAAGTAACATTTTTTATTTAATTTAAATTTATCATATAAAAATATGCATATATATATATATATACACACTGATTAAGATTAATCTAAAGTCATTTTTTATATATTTAAATAACATATAATTTTATTAATATCCTTTAATTCTGATTATTTGAAGAAAAACAATCTTTTTTTAACTTTAAGAATATGCATAAAATATTTTATATTTAATTTTTTACCCTTTAAGTTTCTATATGCGTATTCACTAAAGCCCTTAAAATCTGATATCAGTTCCAAATCCATCCATTTTGTCGATTTAACTGACTTTTCTATCAAATTCCGTCAAAAAGCCCTTAACTGGAAAGAATTTGGCATGTCGGGCTCTGATGTGTAGAATAAAAAAGGTCAGGCCCCCCGCCGAAGACCCCCTACATTTCAGGCCCTAAATTGTCTTTAACCCTTTAATTATTGTAATTAAAAAATAAAAAAATGTTATCGATACACCATTATGTAGAATAGTAATTTTTAAAATTTTCACTGTAATAGTTAAATTAACATTAAATTATTTCACAAAGTTCATTTAAATTAACAATTATAAAAGTGAAACTCTTTACGAGATGGAAAAAGTATTAGAATTTATGAAAATTAGTTAAATACTAGAAACTTCAGTTAAAGTATTATCAAATCGACCAAAATTCACAATTATAAAACTTATTTTAGAGCGTAGAGAATTTTTTTTTTAATGTCATTTAATAATAATAAAAAAAAAGTTACCTAGTAAAATATACTCCTTTTGTCTTAGCTTAATGACCACACTTACTGTGTGTTGAACACATGAATTACAAAGTGAATGTACATATCAAAATTATTGTGAGTCAAAAAGAAATTATTGAGTATACTTATGGATAAGATCTGCAAGTGAGACTCGCAGTTTAAATGTGTTAATATGACACGTGGGGTAAAGTAAATATAATAATATTTTTTTGACAATTTTAGGAACTCGGACTTATTATTGACAATTTTAGAGCCTGTACAGTCTGCCGAGATTGACCAGAGAAGCTGTGATTGAGATTTATCAATGCACAAGATGCACAAAGCCGAGCAAAATATTTAAAACATCCCCAAACAACCCTTAATTGTGGATTGTCGAAATAAAAATAAATGACCAAGACTGAATTTGCGCCTTATTGTTGTGTAATTTGATTGCACGAATCCTTATTCCTATTATTAATTATTAACACCCGAAGAAAAAAAATTGTGCATGTTAACATGGGATCGGGAGAATATGTGGTCAACATTTATTTTGAAACTTAGATGCTTACTCTAGGTAAGAGCGGGTTGTGAAGGACCTACGTTGAAACTAATAAGTTTATAAATAAAAAACTATTAAATGTATACTCAAAAATATAATTCATGATAAGTAATTATTCTGATTGATATATCTGATAATGATGGTTATTACAAGTATTATCATAAAAAGTTGAATACCAAAAAAGTTACTCCTTCCGTTCCAGAATATATATCTACTTTTCCTTTTTAAGTTTGTCCCAGAGTATATGTCCAATTCTTAAAATAACAAATAATCTTTACTATTCCTCCCACTCATTTACTCTACTACTTACTTTTATATTCAGAACATCAATTAACTTACTATTCTCTCCCACTCATTCTCTCTCTTACTTTATCTTTACACTCACAACATTTACATCACTTCCACCATTTATTAATCTACGTGCAAATGAGAAGATGGACATACTCCCTCCGTCCCACCCGAATTAAGATTTTTGGGTAAGGCACATGGATTAAGGAAAATGTGTTAGTGGAATAGGTGTTGTGAGTATGAAAAGTAAGGTATGGGAGATAAAGTGGGGTACAAAATAATGAGTGGAAAGTTGTTGTGTGAATGTGGGTCCCATTAAATAAAATACTTCTATTTTTGAGTTGTCTTAATTCGAATGAGACACAAAAAGTAAAAATTTATCTTAATTCGAGTGAGACGGACGGAGTATAGTATAAGACGGAGGGAGTAGTATTGTATTCAATAATTATAAATTTTATGGATAGCAATTAGCAACTGAGATATTTATGGAATGAGCATGGTACTCTACTATGGTATCAAATAGGGGCGTAAGTGGTTCGGTTCAAACCATGCGGTCTGAGACCGAATCGAACCAAACCATGCGGTTTGGTTTAGTTTTCAAGCACCAATGGTTCGGTTCAGTCTCAAATATTGGCAAACCACTTGCATCGGTTTGGTTTGTGGTTTGACCTTCCCAGACCAAACCGAACCAAACCACGGTTTGAAATCGCGAGACCGAGCCACCAATCCGAACCGCCAGACCAAACCACATTACATAAACTAATCATAACCCTAGTTTCACATCTAATATTTTTGTATATTTATTAAAATTTATTATTAAATCATTACACAGACTAGTCATAACTCCCATTTTGTATTTGATTTAATATTAATTTCATCGTTTGTTATCTTCATTGCGATTTGCGATACATATATTACCAATTTCTCTCCACGATCTATATTATAAAGTGGTTTTTTTTCTTTCGGCCTCTCTCTTCGTCTGGTCTCTCTCTTCATCCGTGTTAGGATTCATTGTTAGTACACCCACCTTAATTTGATTGATCCATGCCACGTGTCTTTTTATGGACTTTAGGACCGCATGTAATGAAGTTCTACTTCAAATTTTAGATAAGTCCATTTTTAGATTTTTTGATTGTCTAGGCTGAGTATAGTTCGGTTGTATCATTAGCGGTTTAGTGCTTCAAGCCGTCATCTTGAGACCGCCAGCATGGAGCTCTTCAGTTTTCATCAAACTGCAGTTTGCATGTTTGATGAAACCGCACATCAAGATCATTCTTCAAACCGCCCCTATGCTTGGTGAAACCGCAGAGCAGTTATTGAAGAATTAAAGAGATGTCATTTATTCCTTAGACAAACATTCCCTTTTTGACCGTAAAAGGATGTTGTTATGTCATGTCAAAATAACTCTAAGTTAACTTGGAGTTTCTGGAAAGAATGTCGGTTTTTCTATCAGTTTCAATTGTTTACCGTTAGTCCTTTCTGCAACAAAGGACAAATGTCAGGTAGTGGTGCAACAACTACCTAGGACTACAAGACAAAACCAAGGACGAAAATGACAGCTCAATCAATGGGATTTCGACAGCACTGTACCCTTCAGATTTGATTCAAATCTTTACCCAACGGTCACAAGGGTGCTCTGCCTATAAATAGCCTTCATTTTTTAACAATGAAGGTTGCTGAGCTTCAAGAGATTCATTCCCAAGTATTCAAGTTTGCTTTGAAGATTTAAACCCAGATACTCATATCTTCAAACCATCTCCATTGCAAACCCAGTTCTTCATCAAAGCTTCAAGCCTAACAACCATTCATACTTAGCCTTTACACCGAAAGAATTCTATTTGCTCAACCATCATTTAGATACTTAGAGCATTTGATTTCTTTTCACACACACACCCGATTTATATGAGCACATAGATTATATACTTCGAAAACACCGGTTGTTATTATAGCTTAGGTTAGACTTATAGTTTAGAGTTTAGATTCATCTTGTAAAACCTCCTCTAAATTAATACAAGTCGTATAGCTATTAGAAAATCCTAGACTAACCATCTAGGTAGAGGACGTAGTTCATTTAAGAACGAACCTCTTCAATTTGTGTGTTTGATCTTTATTTTCTGTCTTGATATCTATCTTTCTTGTTTGTGGTCTTGAACTTGTTCCATATACGAAATGACTTGAAAGATGAATTATGTTTTCCTTTAAACTTTAAGTTTAACTATTCTGTTGCATCATAGTGTTTTCTCAACCCGAGTCAAACTTCTCTACTCTTTAACTAACCTATTTGGACAAACCGCAAACTCCGCTGTGTATTTTATCAGTTCGGTTCTTGTGCCTTGAACCGCAGTTGGCCAAACTGATAAGTACTCGGTTGATTTGAAAAGGGTATTTTAGAAAAAGTTTCGGACTGCTATTCACCCCCCCCCCTCTAGCGGTTCTATACCCTTGTTGCCCTCTGGGACCAACAAGTGGTATCAGAGCATATCCACCAAATTTGTTTTTACAAGCTTAACCGCTTGGGTGCTGATCCAATGGCAAACACAAACACCCATATGATGCAAACATCCAATTCGAATCACTTACCGATTCTGGATGAAGATAGTTTTATCTTTTGGAAAGATAGGATGATGAAACACATGATTTCATGTGATCGTAGACTGTGGACCGCGGTTACTGATGGACCATATGTTCCTATGAAAGCTAATCCTCGTGCAGGAACCGCAGGAGAAGAAGCTGAAGTTAAGAAATTAGAAAGTGAATGGACTGATGCAGACCGCATCAATGTGGATTTTGATGGAAGAGCTATGTCCATGCTAGTTTCAGCTATTGACCTGAGGACTCATTCTAAGGTGCTTCACTGCAAAACCGCAAAGGCTACCTGGGATGCTATAGTTGACTTTCTGGAAGGAGATTCAGATACCAAGAAGAACCGCCTCTATCAACAGAGAAGACTCTTTGACTATTTTGTTAAAGATCCTAAGGAATCTCTTAGACAATGCTATGAGAGGTTTATTGATATTGTTAATGTTTGTTTTTCTCTTGGACATGTCTACTCTAATACAGATTTGAACATGAGATTCATGCAAGCACTTGGTAGCAAATGGCTGATCAAAACTACTAACATTGAAGACAACAAGGACTTGGAAGCTCTTGATCTTCGACACTTGTATGCCATGCTGAAGGTTTTTGAATTTAAGCTTGAAGAGGTCCATGAAACTGAAAGCAGATTTAAGACCCTCTCTCTAGCTGCATTCAACAATACCTCATCTCCTGTCTACAATCCAGACCATCATCAAACCGCTCCTCACCTCCACTTGCAAACCGCTCCTCCTGACCAAAATGTTCCTAGATATAGTCCTCAAACCGCACCTTCAGAATATTACCAACAGTCTCACCAATCCTATCTTCAATCACATCAATCATATCCTCAATCTTATCAGCAGTCCCATCAATCTTACACTCCTCCTCAAAGTTCTTATGCTCAGAGTGTAGGATCACAATCCTCAAGTTCCACTCAAGTTGACTTTGATGAAATGGATGATGAAGAATTTGCTTTGTATGTGAAGAGATACACCAAGTTCAGGAAAAATAATAGATCTCAATTTCCATCCAAAGGCCCAGCAAAGTTTGTCCCTCCAACCAGATTCAACAAAACTGCAGATCCCAAAACTAGGGATGACTTGGTTTGTTATAACTGCAGACAACCAGGTCACTTTGCTTCAAGTTGTCCCAAACCGAGGTATGAAGCCGCGCCAGCAAAGAAACCATTCAACAAGAAATTCGTGAAAAGAAGAGGAATGGTAGCTGACCAAGGAGATCAACCGCTGACATGGATGGGTTCAGACTCAGATGAAAGTGATGATGAAGAAACTGCTAATCTCTGTCTCATGGGATTTGAAGAAAGAATTGAAATTGACGAAAGCCTTCCACTGCCAAAACAACAAATGAAGTCAGTTTCACCTAAGACTCCTGAGGCTAGATCAAGCAGAGCTCCTACAACACCAAACTACACTCCCGAGGTTCAAGCAGACCAAAGTCATGATGATCAGGTACTAGAACGTGCAAATATTATATGTCAACAACACACTGTACTTAAAAAGACATATAAACTAATGGCTGCGGAACTTGAAGAATCCCAACGTATATGTAAATCCCACAAGGAGGAAATTGAAAATCTCAAGCTCCAAATTGCTGGGATATCTACTATTGTGGATGAAAACCGCTATCTGAAAGACAGAACCGAGGTACTTCTCACCCAAATCCATGATCTTACCGTACAAAGGGATGAACTCCAAAAAGTGACCGATGTATGGACTAAGTCTGGTGTCACCGTGGAACAAATCCTAAATTCACAAATTCCTACTTCGGATAAAAGTGGATTGGGGTTTAAAACCGATGATGGGTGTAAGTGTCCTTGTCTCTGTGCCGAAGGTGGTGTGAAACCTACTGAACAAACCAAAGAAATTCCTAAGGTTAATCATGCTGGTAAAAAGGGCTCAAAACAAGAAATTAAAAGGCAAAATTATTTCTTTGAGTACCCTAAAAACCAGACTGGGAAAGATTCAAAGTGGAAAGAGAAATCCATAGCGGCTGAGGCAACCAAGGAAGTATTGAGTGATGAAACCTCTCCTAGTCGGTTTAAGGAAATTCCTATCATTTTCCCTAAAGCCGCACCTAAGAGGAAGGTTGAGCTCAAGAAGGTAATCTTTGTTAAAGCCAAAACCGCTGACCCAGTAAAACATGAGAAACCGAAGGTCAGTAAAGGGTTTGTAAAACCGCAACCAAAACCTGGATTTATTCATTGTGCTATTTGTGCTGATTTTGGTCATAGTGCTGGTCATTGTCTTTTAAGATTCACACCCAATGCCAAGGGACGTAAAAATCCTAAGGTCAAACAGGTGTGGGTCCCAAAAAGCTGCTAACCCTAGGACCCAAGGAATAAGGGGGACCAAAACCTTTCATGTTTATTTTTCAGATTTCATGTTTTATGGCTGGAACCGCTAAGAGGAAGAAGGATCTCTGGTATTTGGATAGTGGATGCTCACGACACATGACTGGAGATTCTGAATTACTCTGCAGTTTCATCCAAATGAAAGGTCCCCCAGTAGTGTTTGGTAACAACAAAAAGGGAGAAACAGTAGGATATGGAGCAATCAGACGAGGAAAGGTGACTATTGAAAATGTGTCACTAGTAGAAGGACTCAAGCACAACCTTCTCTCCATATCTCAGTTTTGTGACAAAGGAATGAACTGCATCTTCACATCAACTAACTGTTATATCAAAGATGCTTCCTCTGAAGTCACTCTACTGACTGGCAACAGAACAGGTGATGTTTATATGATAGATTTAAGCAATATTGTTTCTATTGCTGACCTCTGTTTTGTAGCCAAAAATATAAGTGAAAGCAGCTGGTTATGGCATAAGCGGCTCAGCCACTTGAACTTCAAGTATCTAGCAAAACTGCACAGGGATGATCTAGTAAAAGGACTACCCAAAGTGGCTGACCATCATGATGAAAAGTGTAAAGCATGCCAGCTTGGAAAGCAGCCCAAACAGTCATTTCCTAGTAAAACCGCTCCCTCAACAAACCGCTGTTTGCAACTGCTGCACATGGATTTATTTGGACCTGTCTCAACCGCCAGTATTGGAGGAAACCGCTATACACTTGTGGTGGTTGATGATTATTCAAGATATACATGGGTGGAAATGATGGCCTCTAAAGATGATACTTATGGCATCGTAACCGCTCTCTTTAGACAGCTCTAAACTCAGAAATTGGATGACATTGTTGCCGTGCGTTCAGATAATGGAACCGAATTTACAAACAATGGTGTTGCCCAATATTGTGATGATCATGGAATTGATCATAACTTCTCTGCCGCTGGGGTTCCACAACAGAATGGAGTTGTAGAAAGAAAGAACAGGACTTTGATTGAAGCCGGGAAGACAATGATTGCAGAAGCAAAGCTTCCCAAATACTTCTGGGCCGAAGCCGTCAATACCGCATGTTTCACCCAGAACCGCTCCCTAATCATCAAAGTTCACAACAAGACTCCGTATGAATTGTGGCGAGGCAGATCACCCAACATTGCCTTCTTCAAAATATTTGGATGCAAGTGCTACATCTTGTACAATGGCAAAGAGCATCGAGGTAAATTTGATGCTAAGGCCGATGAAGGTATTTTTGTTGGTTATTCAAAACACTCCAAAGCTTTTCGCTGTTTCAATAAGACATCTTTAAAAATTGTAGAGTCAGTCCATGTTACATTTGATGAACATAATCTTCTTGAGCCACATATGGCCCCAAATGTTGCTGATGATTTTAGTGGTTTTGAGACAGGTACATCTTACCCTAATCATGCAACCGCAAATGACCAACCTACTCAAACCGCTCCATCAGGTTCTTCAGCCGCTCCAAATCAAACCGAAGGTTTTACTGTAGAACCGCATTCTTCTGATCCCATTCAAACCGTTGATCCAGTTCCAAACATCACCTTCAATGAAGATTTCAATGAATATCAAGAAGAGCCTCCTCTGGAAAATCTTCAAGAAATAGTGGTTCATGAAGACCTCCCTCCAGAAATCAATGAACATAGAGACCATCCAACAACTAATGTTATAGGTCCTATCAGTTCTGGTGTTCAGACAAGAGGAAGCTTAACTCATAGGGATAACCACAGTTTGTTCTCAACCGCACTGTTATCTCAGATGGAACCGAAGAAGGTAGATGAAGCTCTAAGTGATCCAAGTTGGGTAGCTGCAATGCAAGAAGAGCTCAATCAGTTTGAAAGATGCAGAGTTTGGACTCTAGTTCCAAGGACCAGAGATCACACTGTAATTGGAACAAAATGGGTATACAGAAATAAGATGGATGAAAATGGTACTATTACAAGAAACAAAGCAAGGTTGGTTGCTCAGGGTTATAGGCAAGAAGAAGGGATTGATTATGATGAAACCTTTGCCCCTGTAGCCAGACTTGAAGCCATTAGATTGTTCCTGGCTTATGCCTCCTTCAAGAAATTCAAGTTATATCAAATGGATGTGAAGAGTGCATTTCTGAATGGTGAACTACAAGAAGAAGTTTATGTAGCTCAACCGCCAGGATTTGAAGACAACAAATATCCCAATCATGTCTTCAAGCTCAAGAAGGCCTTGTATGGACTCAAACAAGATCCAAGAGCATGGTATGACACTCTATCTAAATTTCTTATTGATCAAGGCTTCTCTAGAGGTAAAATTGATACAACCCTATTCATTGCTAAACACAAAGGCCATTCATTATTAGTTCAAATATATGTTGATGATATTATTTTCGGTTCTACTAATGAGACTATGTGTGTTAAGTTTGAGAAGCTTATGAAAGGTAAATTTGAGATGAGTATGATGGGAGAATTGACATTCTTTCTTGAACTCCAAATCAAGCAATGTCATGATGGAATCTTTATCAACCAAGCCAAATATACCAAAAATTTGATCAAGAAATTTGGGCTTGAAACCGCTAAGCCAGTTGATACCCCAATGCAAAAGGCCTGCAGTTTGGATCAAGATGAACGAGGTAAGAAAGTTGATCAGACTCTCTACCGAGGTATGATTGGTTCTTTACTTTACTTAACTGCTAGTAGGCCGGATATCATGTTCAGTGTTTGTGTTTGTGCTAGATTTCAAGCTGACCCTAGAGAATCTCATCTTATTGTTGTTAAAAGAATTATTAGATATTTATGTGGATCTGTTAATCTTGGACTTTGGTACTCCAAAGAATCTTCATTTGATCTATTAGGTTATTCAAATGCTGACTTTGCAGCATGTAAGATAAGCAGAAAGAGCACAAGTGGTACTTGTCAGTTCCTTGGAACCCGGCTTGTATCATGGTCCAGCAAGAAACAAGCATCGGTTTCAGTCTCAACCGCTGAAGCTGAATATATTGCGGCTGAAAGCTGTTGCTCTCAAATTCTCTAGATGAAACAGCAGTTGGAAGACTATGAAGTATTTAAGAAGAACTGCCCTATCTACTGTGATAGTACTGCAGCAATATCAATCTCCAACAATCCAGTACAACACTCAAAAACCAAGCACATTGACATAAGATATCATTTCCTCAAAGATCATGTTGAAAAGAAGAACATTTTTCTAGCAAAGGTGGGAACCGACGATCAAATTGCAGATATTCTCACCAAACCGCTTGAAAATTCTAGGTTCTTTCATTTACGAGGAGAAATGGGTATGCTGGAACTTACTTAATATAATTCATGCCTATTTATTCTTGTTCTAATAATTTTTGTTATGCAAATAGCTTGCGGTTCAATCGACAAAACCGCAACAAGATGGTTCGGTTAAAGATTCCACTCAAACCGAAGAGTCAAGTAGAATAATTTTAGTTTTGTCCAAACCGAATTGTCAAAGCAAGGTTTCGGTTTTTATACTGAAACCGAAGATAGATCTGGAAGATATCGGTTTCACCTAAACCGATAATGAGGAAAAGGTAAGTCGGTTTACGAAAAACCGCTCAGGTATGAAATCGCATTTTAGTCCCTACTTTATGTCACTTCATTCATTAAGGACCTTTTTGCAATTATCTCTGCCGCATTGAATGCGAATCGACAGGTACACTGACGGTTGAGTTTCCTTCAGCCGTCATGCCCGCTCCACTACCCGAGGTGGTTAATTGAGTATAAAAGACAAACCATTTTTCAATTTATCTTTTTACCTTCTTACTCTTTTTAGCAAAAACCCCTTCTCTCTCCTCTGTACGCATACATCTCTCTCTCTCTGTTCTTACTCAAAATTCTCTTACTTAAACAAAATTTTTAATGGCACCAAAGAAATCAATTGATCTTGCTTCTTCTTCTACATCGTCCAAACCATCGAAGCCTGATATGGTATGAAATTCTGAACCCTAACTCAGTATACTTCATTTATCCGCCATTGTTGAAGCTTAAAAGCTTGTTCATCTTCCTTTGATCATTTTATGCTTTTTCTTCAATTTCTTGGTTGGTTTGTGCTCGCATTTACTTATATACACTGTTTGTTTACTTTGTTTTAAGATTTGTGTTCAATTTTGAGCAAAATCAATTTTGGGGTTATTTGGTGTTCTTGCGAAATTTTGCAGATTCTGGGTTCATGTGTTGTTATTTGTCTTAGTTTATTTAAAACTTTGTTAGAATCTACCCTTTGTGATCATTTTGATATAATTTTTCCATATTTTGGTTAAGATTTTGTTTTGCATATTCATACTCTGTTCTTCGTGTTCTTCATGCATTCAAACTCTTTTTCAAAATTTTCCCTCTTTGATTCGTTTTGCCTTCACTGTTCCTTCATTTCTTGTTTTTACATTTTTTCCCTTGCTCTCCTTGAACCGCATGTTTTAATTGTTAGGTTTCCTTGTTATAGTTTGTAGGACTTAATCAAACCGCGGTTTGCTTAAGGATTCAAACTATCATTCTTTAAGCTATTTCTAACTAAGTAAATCTTTTAGGATCCCTCAAACTTTGTTCCCGGCTCTAGGATTCTTGTGGATGAAATTAAACAAGATGCAGTTGGAAGGAAGCTCCTCAAACTGCTGAATGATGCAAAGCTGCTACCATTGTTTCTTATGGATGAACCGCAGTTCGTTACAATTATCTGCGCCGAATTCTTTGAAAATGGGATCTCCAGAAAGGCTGCCTTACTAGATGTAAGAGGAGAACCGATGAGGGATCTGGAATCCGGAGAGATGAAGTTTGAAGATGCTATCAAGTCCACCGTCTGTGGCAAAGAAGTGATCCTAACCGCTTCCAAGATTGCAGTTCTAGCTGGTCTTGAGAACTCTGGAGTCATGGGGATAAAACCGGAACTTCTAAGCAATACTACAATGGAGTTGATTGGAGTAAATTCTTTCTCCACCAAGAATTCCTCCAAAAAGGACTTTGGAGAGGTGATGGCTCACCTATGTGAATTGGTGGATTCTGGAGTTATGTGCAAGAATGGAAACCACAATAATTTTACAAGTGAACAGTATGCCTACTGTGTGGCCATTCTTAAAGGGAAGAAACTGCACTGGCCCAAGGTTGTGATGAAGGAGATCATAAATGCTCTAAATCGCCTCCATGCTGCTAAAGCCGCTGGAAAATCCAAGGTCAGAACTCATTGCAGGTTGCTGACAAAGTTCTTGCATCAAGATACTGCCATTTTCAAGTTCTCGGCTGAAAACAAGGACTATTGGTTGGATCCAAGTGAAAAATCTATTTTTGGACTGTCAAAACTTGATACGTTCAGAACAACTTTTGGATGGCGGTATGCTCAAACAGTTTGGAATGAGGACCCTCTTCCTGAAGCCGAACGTGGCCCATTTCCTGAGGCTCGGCTCAACAAATCTGGGAAACCGTATGCTGGTGCCATTGCTGATCAGGCCCATGCTACGATGCTAAGAAATGAAGGTCAAACTGCCACTCTAAACCGACTGGGGTTAAGTCAGTTAGTTCAAACCGCGGTACAGGCTGAGGGGGAGCCTGCGGTTGAGGGGGAGCCTGCAGTTCGGTCTATACCTGCGGCTCGTCCCAAGGAAACCGCTGCTCCAAGGAAGAGAAAGGGAACTGCTCAAATCCCTTCAGTTATTACAAAAGCAAACCTATCCAAACCGCCTCCTAAACCCTTATCCAAACCGACATCAAAACCTTCATCTTCTTCAACCTCTTTTCCCCCATCAGACTATCTCCTACTCTTTCAAAACCTATCACTTCTAAACCCTCTATTCCCAAACCTCAAGTTAAACCTCTCTCTCCAGTGCATCAAAATGTGGAGATATCCTTAAATTTTGCTATGGATGCCTCCTCTCTTAAAGCCGCCAAGGCTAAATCCATTCCAGAACTTATCCCTTCACCTCATCTTTTCCTTCCTATCTCTTCTCCTCCTAAACCTTCCACTTCTAAACCGCCCTATGTTCAATTCTCTGAAGAACAGTTGGCTGAAATTTTCAAAGCCTTCCCAAACCTTAAACCTTCCTCTCAAACCGATCCTGAGCAGATCGCAGTGTCTGAGGATGCGGTTCTAGTTGAACAAACCGCTGTATCTACCATTGTGGTTCAGCCTGAGCAAACCGGTGAGTTTGAAGCTGTAGCATTGCCTGAGCAGACTGATATGTCTGAGGCACTTGGTGAACCTGAGCAAGATGATGAAGTTCTTGAGGTTCAACCGCCAAAGAAGAAGAGAAAGTTGGTGAAGAAAAGTGATTATGTGGAGCATTGGCAGTCAAGGCCACCAGGAGCTGTAGATTTCAGTAAAGCTGACTACAAAAGGAATCACTCACCACTTGAAGGAGCATTTGCAAAAGAGCTAAGAGAAAGAGCTGAGATGAGGAAGGCAGGTATTGACCCAATGTTGGTTGAGGTCTCTCCTCCTTCACTAAAAGAAAGCTGGATTTTGATTCACCAGAACATACTCCATCTTCATCTCCAGACTTACCATATGCTGCAGCGGTTCAACCTTCACCAGTTATTTCATCTGCTCAACCTTCAGTTTCTACGTCGGCCCAACCGCTGGCTCAGTCTTCAGTTTCACCATCTGCTCCGCCATCGGTTTCATTCATTAAACCGAAGACAAAGAAACGAAAGAATGCTGCTGACTTAGCAAAATATCTGAAGCGGTTCAAGACTGAAATCTCTAGGGAAAGAAGGGCTGGAGCCCATGCTCGTGCCGCCGCCAAAGCCGAAGCTAGATTCTTGAAGGCTGGCCGCCCTAACCCCTATGCTATTTTTCCCAAGGATGAGATGGAAGCCGCAGTTGAAAAATTAATTCTTTCAGTTGCAGAACAATTGATGGGTGAGATTGCCGATCAGGTACTCGTGGATCCCACTATTGCAAGTCAATTCTTTCTAAAATTAACTGCTAGAGCTTATCCTCCTATGTTGAATTGGAGATTTGTGCCTTCCCCCTTCCATTCTTCTGAATGATGATTATTTGAGATTTCCTCTTCTTCCTCCTTCCCCTCCTCAAACTGCAATTATCCCTGTTCACTCTTTTCCTCATTTTGATCCCATTGAGCTTGAAACCGCCCTTAGGATCTCTATGGGTGAAACTTTAGAAGAGGCACACATTCTCTTGAAAGGTAAAGCCAAAATGCCTTCTTCATCCTATCAATCTGATGATGCCATCCAAATTTCTGATGATGATAATTCCAGTGATGAGCACATCCCTGACTACACTCCTTCTGATGAACCGCCCTCTTCAATTCCTTCCTATCCAATTCTACCTCTTCATGCTACAACCGCCGATTTAATAGATGCGGTTAGGAATATTCAAGTTCATCAGCAAACCGCCGCTTCTCGGTTTGACACTCATCTCCTCACTTTACAATCTGATCTTGATGCCATTAAGGGGGAGAGAATGAATGAGAGATTTGATGATAGGTCAAGACAACAACAGCTAGATGAGAAACTGAACTTAATCTTGGAAAATCAACTGGCTCTTCAAGATCTTGTCAGAACCAACAATGATCTTTGCAACTTAAAGTTTCAAGCCGTTGATGCTTCACTTCAATCTGTTGTTGAGAAACTTGACATTCTGGCTCAGCATGCACTTGATTCTTCAGAACTTATCCTGCATAGAACCGGGAAACTTGTCAAACAAGCCGCTGCAATTGAATTGAAGATTGATGAACCGACTGAAGTTCGGCTTCGTGCAGCTGACTTTGTTTTTGAAGCCACCTGTGGATCCGGTTCTAGAAATGTTGATCAAACCGCCCCCGCGGGTTGATGCTCAAGCTGCAGAAGAACAAGCTGCTCAAGACGCTCAAACCGTTCAGAACCAAACCGCAGATGATGCTGCTGCTGCAAGGGGTTCTGTTGCAGATGAAGTAGACTAGATTTCTTTTATTAGTCTTCCTTTTTGATGTCTCTTGTAATTCATACATTGTAAGTTACTACCCTTTATGATTGAATTATAATGAGAATGACTGCATAGCATTCTGTTTCCAAAACCTTGTTTATTCAAACTGCTTGTTTGTGAAACAATGCTTGCATTTCTTAAAACCTCATGCACTACATTCATCATGAAAATACTTTTAAGTGCATTATGTTTTAAACATTCAGTTTAAACATGCATTTCTGATCCTCAAAATCATATCATTCTTTATGCATCTGAATGTATTTCTTTTCTATCTCTTATTCATTTCCTTTGTTTTTGATAGATTAGAAATCTATGATCTAGCATAGTGTGTGCATTGACTTGGGACATGCAATTTCATGAAATTTATTTCGGACATGTTCTTACCAAGTACAATGTTTTGCTATTATCATAGTGTGGTAATGGCATCAATCAAATAGGGGGAGATTGTTAGGATTCATTGTTAGTACACCCACCTTAATTTGATTGATCCATGCCACGTGTCTTTTTATGGACTTTAGGACCGCATGTAATGAAGTTCTACTTCAAATTTTAGATAAATCCATTTTTAGATTTTTTGATTGTCTAGGCTGAGTATAGTTCGGTTGTATCATTAGCGGTTTAGTGCTTCAAGCCGTCATCTTGAGACCGCCAGCATGGAGCTCTTCAGTTTTCATCAAACTGCAGTTTGCATGTTTGATGAAACCGCACATCAAGATCATTCTTCAAACCGCCCCTATGCTTGGTGAAACCGCAGAGCAGTTATTGAAGAATTAAAGAGATGTCATTTATTCCTTAGACAAACATTCCCTTTTTGACCGTAAAGGATGTTGTTATGTCATGTCAAAATAACTCTAAGTTAACTTGGAGTTTCTGCAAGGAATGTCGGTTTTTCTATCAGTTTGAATTGTTTACCGTTAGTCCTTTCTGCAACAAAGGACAAATGTCAGGTAGTGGTGCAACAACTACCTAGGACTACAAGACAAAACCAAGGACGAAAATGACAGCTCAATCAATGGGATTTCGACAGCACTGTACCCTTCAGATTTGATTTAAATCTTTACCCAACGGTCACAAGGGTGCTCTGCCTATAAATAGCCTTCATTTTTTAACAATGAAGGTTGCTGAGCTACAAGAGATTCATTCCCAAGTATTCAAGTTTGCTTTGAAGATTTAAACCCAGATACTCATATCTTCAAACCATCTCCATTGCAAACCCAGTTCTTCATCAAAGCTTCAAGCCTAACAACCATTCATACTTAGCCTTTACACCGAAAGAATTCTATTTGCTCAACCATCATTTAGATACTTAGAGCATTTGATTTCTTTTCACACACACACCCGATTTATATGATCACATAGATTATATACTTCGAAAACACCGGTTGTTATTATAGCTTAGGTTAGACTTATAATTTAGAGTTTAGATTCATCTTGTAAAACCTCCTCTAAATTAATACAAGTCGTATAGCTATTAGAAAATCCTAGACTAACCATCTAGGTAGAGGACGTAGTTCATTTAAGAACGAACCTCTTCAATTTGTGTGTTTGATCTTTATTTTCTGTCTTGATATCTATCTTTCTTGTTTGTGGTCTTGAACTTGTTCCATATACGAAATGACTTGAAAGATGAATCGTGTTTTCCTTTAAACTTTAAGTTTAACTATTCTGTTGCATCATAGTGTTTTCTCAACCCGAGTCAAACTTCTCTACTCTTTAACTAACCTATTTGGCCAAACCGCAAACTCCGCTGTGCATTTTATCAGTTCGGTTCTTGTGCCTTGAACCGCAGTTGGCCAAACTGATAAGTACTCGGTTGATTTGAAAAGGGTATTTTAGAAAAAGTTTCGGACTGCTATTCACCCCCCCGGCCTCTAGCGGTTCTATACCCTTGTTGCCCTCTGGGACCAACAATCCGACTTTCCTCTTCAAAATCCACATCTTTCGCACTTCCTCCGTTATCACGGAAAATTAAAACAAATTTAATAATGGGTTGCGGTTTGAATCGTGGTTTGAAATGTAGTCTAAACTATGTTTTGAACTGCGGTTTGAACCACGTAATTAAACCGTGGTTTGAACCAAACCGAACAAAACCATAGCAGTTTGGTTTGGTTTGAAATTTTTCATGGTTCGGTTCAGTTTGGAATTTTCTCAAACCGATGACTATTGGTTCGGTCCGTAAATACCCCCAAACCGAACCAGTTACACCCCTAGTATCAAACCACGATAAGACAGAGGCCAGAGAGGTAATGATCTCAACCTTACTGTTTTTGTTGGTAATAAAAAGGTACTTTAATCAATAAATTTATAGTATTTTAATAAAATTTTAAAGTGTTACTAATATATCATTATAAAGACTTTTTATAACATTTCTGTTAAATGTTCATTAGCTAAGTTAAATTAATTTAATATTTTA
The DNA here is from genome assembly GCA_026119855.1 of Campanula takesimana. Classification (NCBI taxonomy): domain Eukaryota; kingdom Viridiplantae; phylum Streptophyta; class Magnoliopsida; order Asterales; family Campanulaceae; genus Campanula; species Campanula takesimana. The sequence goes on from JAOWBW010000074.1 coordinate 1,338,296, forward strand.
AAATACCTTCATATTAAAAAATAGAAAGATCATTTCAAGAGTAAGAGTACTACAATAGATGCAAAATTAATATTCCTTTTTATTTATAATTAAAAACAAAAATGTTTATTTATTTTGGGATAGGGGAATTAGTTCACTTAAATAGTCACCCACCACCAGATTATGTCAAAGAAACAATTTGTGTCAAAGAAAATTAGTCTACGTACCTTAAAAGCACTAATAAATAATTGAATAATTAAAATAAAAAAAAAACAGCAAAAGCCATTTTTCTGTGTCAAATTGTATAACAAAAAAAAAAAATTAAAAATTTGAAGACAGGATGAATTTTTGAAATATTTATTGATGCTATAGACTCTTGAATCTGAAATCATGCTATGATCACACACTAACCTTTCATTACTACATTAGTTATTTTAGGATGAGTAAATATAAAATCATAAATATTTTATGGATAAGCTTAATGGCATAGTAGGGTGCAGGGATAATTTTAAAAATCCAACTCGTTTGTGCCTAATATATGAAAAGTGGGATTTCTTTTATATGAAAAGTGGGATTTCTTTTTTCTTTAAATATATTGTTTCTTGGTCACTTAGGCTGGATTGATATTTATTTTGGTTTGATAAGTTTATTTTTATTTTTTAATTGAGCCCACTTTTCTCTTCGTATCCATCTTATTTTTACGTAATTATCACAAAACAACCCCCCCCCCCCACACATGTATGTATATACTTCAAGAGCACTTTTGACAAACCTACTCAAATTTTGACCAACATTTTATACTCCCTCCGTCTAAAAATAGATGTCATTTTTTAGAGTATTTCACACATATTAAGAAATATCATTAATGTATGTGAAGAAGTCTCAAATACCCCCAAAGTAATTCAACTACCTAGGTAATTAAATGGTTAGGTAAGAGATACATCACTATTATTAAGGGTATAATTGGTATAGAGTAATAAAAAGGCTTTGAAAATAGTGAAACGACAAGTATTTTGAGACAAAATTTAACTCTCAAAACGACATTTATTTTGAGACGGAGGGAGTACTAAATTATTTGTCTCCATAAAAAGTTAAAAGTAGTTATTGTAATGTTTCTATTATATTTAATATCCATTTTCAATTTTTATGGAAATTAATTGTTTATCATAAAATATTAAGTAAGTTTGACCGAAAATGCCCTTCATTACGTAACAGAGGGAGTATGTATACAAAGAATCCGAAACTTTTGATTCATACGGCACTTTTTTTTTAGTATATTGTGGTCAAAAAATTTGGTCACATAAAATCTTACTATAGATACAAGATGAGTTTGACAGTTATGTAAAGTTCACTAACTATGATACTGCATTTTAGTTTTTGATGTTTTTTTTGAAATGAGCTTTTCATGTTTTTAACTAATACTCCCTTTGTCCCTAAATGAGTGTCCAAATTCCATTTTAAGGGACACTAAAAATCTCAACTTTTTGAACAATTTGGTAACAACGATTCATATATAATCTTGTAATCTCCTTTCCAAACCTTTAGTTTTGCACGTATAAAGAAACCGGTGAAAAAAAATTCGGAAAAAAACGTTTAGGGAGAAAGTTATGTTAAAAAAAGACACTCATTTAGGGACAAAGATTTCTTGAAAATGAACACTCATTTAGGGACAGAGGGAGTATGATTTTGTTCTTTCAAAAAAAAAAAACAAATATGATTTTGTTGGTTTAAAAAAACAATAAAAACAAATACTGAGTATGATTTTGTTGTTTCATGTTTGTACATGTTTTGTATCATATGTAATGCAATTGGAGTTAATTTTTTACGTATAGAAACACGACATAATATCTTGAGAAAAAATAAAAAGAAAAGTGGGTTATTTATTATAAAAAGAACGGAAACAACCACAGAATGTAAATTCATTTTTCCATCATTACTGTGATGGGTACCCCATCACCTTTGTTTTGTTTGTTTGTTTGTTTGTTTTTTTTTTTTTTTTTTAAATCTATGTTCTATTAATAAAATTTAGGGGGCATTAGCCTTTTCAAAAATGAAAAAAAAAAACTACTCCATAAAAGGAAGTAAATTGTCTTCTTTATTTATGGTCTTATGGTTACCGGCCAATCAATATTTTCCAGAATCCAGAATGTGGTGATCAGGAGTCAGATTAAAACATAGGTAAACTAAGCATGGCACTAAACACCCACAAAAATGTGTTAAAGTTTACTACTCCCTCTGTTCCCGAAATATATTCTCATCATTTTGATTTTTTATTATCAACAAAAATGAAATTTGGCTAACCATTGGTGACGATCTAATCATTCTAGTGGAATTTTAAAATTTGTAATTGATAAATCGTTTAGTGCTTTATCAATAAAAAAAAAAAATTAAAATTTCATTGTGATCATTAAATTGACACAAATTTTGGTTAAAATTTGTTTTTATTGACCATAAAATATTAAAATGAGACTATCTTTTCCAGGACATAAGATAAGAGTATTACAATTAATAAAATCAACCTTAGCTCCTTTAGAAAGCATGTTCCTAAAATGGATAATACAACAAATTTCCTTAAAGCTATATATAAAGACAAATAAGAGATCAAATATTGATTAAATAACCTTCAATAATATACTCCTCAAACACCAAAAGTTAACAATAAAGTAATATATACCCTTTTAATTAATCTACAAGAGTATGATCTGGTTTCCACTTCACCACTAATACTATGTTGTTCAATGCAAAAGGACATAACATGAAAATGAGGTTTTTGTCATTTTTAAGATCTAAATATTGACTTAAATTTACGTGAAAATTATGCGAGGGAGAGGAACACCTATAAGTACTTTCCGTTTTATAATAAATATTGCAGTTAAGTCTGTTTAATTTTTTTTATGATGAGTGAAAAATAATAACGACGTTTATTCTGAAATAAGTAAAAAATAAATACAACACTTATTATATACTCCCTCTGCCCTAGAATGATAGTACCTTTTTTCGTTGTTACTGCGAAAGAACTTTGATCAATAATTAAGGTTACATTTAATTATCTTAATGTGAATCTGAAAATTGGTATTGATAGTAATTATAATTGTGCATCAATAACAATTTTTAAATTTTCATTAGTGTAATTAAAAGTTGCTTTAATTATTCCTCAAAGTTCTTTCGTAGTTAAAATGAAAAAAAGAGAGACTATCTTTCTGATGAGAAAGAGGAAGTATGAAACAGAATGAGCAGTTTTTAAAAATACTCCCTCCGTCCCAGAAAGATAGTCCACATTTTTTCGTTGTTACTACGAGGGAACTTTGAGCAGTTATAAATGCTACTTATAATTATGTTAACGTGAATCTAAAAATTGATATTAATAGTATTTATAATGGTGTATCAAGAACAATTTCAAAAATTTAATTAGAATAATTAAAAGTAGTCTTAATTGTTACTCAAAGTTCCTTCGTAAAACCTATAAAAATAAGAGGACTATCATTCTGGGACAGAGGGAGCAATAACGACATTTATTCTTGTAAATTGAAGTGAATTTCTAGATGGCAGTGACAAAGACATGGAGTACGGCTTCGATACTCCATTTCCTTAGCCGTGCCCGGGTGGTGATTAAATTGACACTTAAATTAAAAAAATTGCAAATGGGTGATTAAAGAATACAGTAAAGAATACCATAAGGCCTCGTTTGGTACTCGGGAATGGTTGTGTAGGAATGGGCATGTATTACATAGTAATCTGATATCCAGGAATGATAAGAGTTCAACATTATCATACCTATGTTTGGTTTTTTACTTTTATCTTAATCATGAAATTGGAATTAGATTACCAATTTTACTTTTGATTCACATGCTTACCTACTGTCATTATGTTTAATACTTTATAGTACTACTCATAACATGGTATAATAGTTATAATTTTTCACTAAATTAATTTTTTTTCTTAAAGAAAATGAATTTCTTCAAACCTAATTAAGATTCCATTTTCATAATTTCCAGAAATATGCAAACTATTATTCATTTCAAGCTTAAAGCAATATTCTTTTTTTTTTCTGCCACCCAAAAATCTTTTTAATTCTTAATGTATGTTCATAATCAATTTTTCAAAACATAATTTAACAGATTAAGAAACATGAATAAACATATATTATTCATTAAATGGAAGAATGAAAAAGAAACACTATTTTAACTATCATTGCTATTTTTATTAATTGGGTTCTTTATTTATAACTTCACTGCTAAACATCAAAAGAATAAAAAAAATGCTCATCCTTGCATCCATTACAACAGCAACTGGTAGTATTAGATTTAGAAAATGAGTTGGGTAATGGAGTTACGAGAGAGAGAAACGAAAGATGGATATGAATGAATGGGAGATTAGGATAGAGTTAGATTAAATTTTATTGATAAATTTTAAGATTCCTTAGGTATGGGCATTAGAAACCCACCCTTCATCGCGGGTATCAGGTGGCAATAAATTGTAAGTATTTGATTCCCACCGGAAACTAATACCCATACCCATATCCAGTGTAATGAGTGAGCCAAACATAAGTAAGTATTACACAGGAATCAAATACCCATTCCCTGGCTTGGATTCCCGTGTACCAAACGAGGCCTAATTGTTTTTTTGAAACCAATACTACAATTCTTAAATTAAGTAATACTCTTAGCACCTTTTTCAGATTTGTCTCATGCTTAATAAACCTAGAAAGGGATGTTTGTCTTGATTGTTGATAATAAAGTCATAAAAAAATGTCACAAAAATTTGATTCACAAATGATGTGTCATGATTTTATTGATGCTTTTGGTTAGAGTGTGACAGATTCACAATCGAGGCAACCAATAAAATATCTTCACCACATTTTGTATTTATTTTTTCGTAAACTTCTTTTGTGCCCTTAGCATGACTCTATCTTGATTAAAGTATCTGTTTTACATGGTCCCCTTCACTCCAACATGGATTAAACAGGTGTTAATTACTTTTGTAGTGCATTTAATTTGTTAAGTACTCTCTCCGTTTCAAAATAAATGTCGTTTTGGACTGTTTCACACATATTAAGAAATGTCATTAATGCATGTGAAGAAGTCTCAAATACCTCTTAAGTAATTCAACTACCTAGGTAATTAAATGGTTAGGTAAGAGATAGTTCACTATCAATATTAAGGGTATAATTGGAATAGAACAACAAAAAAACTTTGAAAATAGTGAAACGACAAGTATTTTGAGACAAAAATTAACTCTCAAAACGACTTCTATTTTGAGACGGAGGGAGTATGTTATTTTATTATACTTTCCCTAATCATAGTGTAATTATCAATTATCAACCTTGTCTATACTCCCTCTCCTCTGGTCCAAAATAAATGTCACTTTTGGTCAAACAGATGTAAGTTTGACCAATAAATTTAAACAAAAAATAATGATCCTAATAAAAATCTAAAAATTGTTATTAAAAATATTATTAATTATAATAAAATGATAAATTTTAGATTTTTATTAGCATCATTATTTTTTATTTAATTATTGGTCAAAGTTACATTTGATTGACAAAAAACGACAGTTATTTTGGACCAGAGGGAGTATCTTTTTACACATAATCTTATAAGAATAGTTTTCCTAAGCAATAGAAATAAATGATTTTTAAGCCTTAAAAATCCTCCATTTACGAGTAAAAATCCGGTTCCCATACTTAAAAAGTCAAGTCCAATAATATAGAAATTAGTCATTTTATAATGTTAAGGAAAAATTGTTGGAACAATTTTCATAACCCCTGAATGCCACGCTCATTTCAGAATAAGATTGAGGAAAAAGATGAAGCGGAAGCGATTAAGAACAATTACCTGTTGAATCCATATGAATGTTGTAGGGAGAAATGAAGAACAAAAAGAAGAACAAAATAGGGAGAGTGTTCTTCTAAGTGATAATGTCTCTTTTTCTCTCAAAGTCTTCTAACAATATGAAGATAAATTTAGATGAGAAAGCAAGAATTCATTAGTCTCTAAGGATTGATGGAACACCCTTTATATAGGAGACTTGGTGACATTTCACTTAGGGACCACACCCTTTCAAGATAAGTGATATTATATTACTCTTTTGCCCATCACAATTAGGTAATTATATATCCAGGAATTCTACACATTTCATTATAAACTATACTTTATAATTAACATTATAATCATAATTTTATGAATGGAAGTCTAAATGACTTGTGTTGCAAGCCATGTCCCAACAATCTCCCACTTGGGGGTTGCAAAACAAAGTCTTTCCTTTAAATCATGAATATAACACAAATGACAACCCTAATGTGCGCACTTTATTGTCATTTATAACAATCTCGTCCATTAGCCATACAAGTATAGGACTAAAGGGGCAGTCGTTGTAGTTGATTCGCAACTAAACCCACAATAATCACGTATACAAATCCAACAAAATGACATAGATCAAAAGTATAGATGTGTAGCATGGAATCATAATGAATATATACATATTCTTCCAACTAGTCCAACTTAACCAAATGAGATAAAAATAATAGAACAATTAATGAAGTACAACACAAAACTCCCACTAAATTAAATGTTATCAAATTGTTACACCCATATGAGCAACATGCTCGTGAAACACTAGAGATGATAACGTTTCATAAATGGATCCGTTAAATTATGGAGTTTGTTCTAATAAGTTGTATTTCTCTGTTCATTTTGTACTATTTTCTTTATAATAAGATACTTAATGTCTAAATCCATAAACCTTTTGTTAGAGTACGGAACTGCTACCTGATAGTCATATCTTAATTGGTCTTTCGACACTTGTTTTGACAAATCACAGTTCATTAAAACTTATGTAGCCATGTAATTTTAACAAATATCGGAATACCAAATGATCTCAAGATTATCCGATTAAAAATAGGCATGTAGATCTTTGTGTTTTGTAAATACTATATCATTCTTTTGGCTACTACTTAATGTTCTTTCTGGATTGCTTTGGTATTGACCAAGCATCCCAACATTGAATGCAAGACTTACGCATTTATTAAGCTTTCTTACTGCTAATGCAAAGAGGGATATTTTCTATATATACTTGGATTCATAATTAACTTTAGGACACTATTTGAGACTAAGCATGTCTCCTTTAAATTAGGGGTGTCAAGTGGTTTATAGTTTTGCATGCTATACCTTTTGTAATACCTTTTCTATATAATAATCCCAAAATACTCCGTGAAAACTCACAGTGAACTTGGATTCCTAATACAAAAAGATGTCTCACCAAGAATTTTCATTCCAAAGAAATTTTTTAGTTTCCTTATTAAGGTTTAAAACATTACTAGCAAGCAAATATTACCCACATATAAGACCAAAATTATAATTTTTACTCCCACTGAACTTATGGTATACACAATATTTATCAAGATTCATTTCAAACCAAATGAAAGAATAGCTTAATTAAATTCGATATACCATTAATGAGAAGTTTGCTTAAGTCATAAATGAATTTCTCCATATAGATAGTTTGCTTAATGTCTCCATTAAGAAAAGTTCTCTTTAATATCCATTTGATGAGGCTTAAGACACATATTGCTACTAGTGCCATAATGGTTCTAAAAGAGTTTTTAGAAGATACCGGGAAATATTTCTTTCTTGATAATTAATGCCTTTCTTATGAGTTGAAAAAATCTTTAGCAACTAGATGGGTCTTATATTTTTCAACATTACTTTTGCGAATCCTTTTAGGTCTTAGAGACCCATTTATAGGTTTCACATATTTAGGTAATGTAAAAAGATCCCAAAAGTTGTTATCTTTCAATGATTTCAACTCTTTATATATGGTATTAATCTACTTATGAGAATTAGGACTATTAATTGCTTTATGGTAGATGAATGGCTCATCTCCCACTAAACCTATGTGTCCTTAATTTATCGGTAAGATACATCTCATAATTATCCGGTATTGCAATCCTTCTTACTCTATTGTATCTCTTTAAGGGCACCGTTCTTACTAATTCTGAGGTTGTTGAATTTCCTTCTTATGATCAACATTTTCATGTTGTTCAATATTTATAGGGAAACCATATTTATTTTGAATTGTATGTTCTTCTTGAATATCAAGTACAAAATTTTGAAATCCAATTGGAACTTATGGAACTCATCTCCCACTAAACCTATGTGTCCTTAATTTCTCGGTAAGATACATCTCATAATTATCCGATATTGCAATCCTTCTTACTCTATTGTATCTCTTTAAGGGCACCGGTTCTTACTAATTCTGAGGTTGTTGAATTTCCTTCTTATGATCAACATTTTCATGTTGTTCAATATTTATAGGAAAACCATATTTATTTTGAATTGTATGTTCTTCTTGAATATCAAGTACAAAATTTTGAAATCCAATTGGAACTTATGGAAGAGGTGAAGAAATGGATGCCTCTTCTTTTTCAAATTCAAAATATTACACCTAATCTTCCACTAAATTCAACATCCTCAAAGAACCTAGCTTTTCTCGTTTCAAAATGTTCAAATTTTCGGGTTGTAAAATTTATATATCCCCTAGATCTCTCGGCTTACCTCATGAATAACTACTAACAATCTTATGACTAACTTTCCTTAGTAGACTTATAAGGTCTACCCTTATGTTAGACAACCCCATAAATGAAGATGATTTAAGGACGTGTTCCTTATTCGTCTCAAAATCATAAAGGGTTTTTATTAGTGGCTTAGAGGGAGCTTTAGTGAGAATAAAGGCTGCGGTTTTAATGTATCGCCCATAATGAGTGAGGTAAAAGAAGCACAAAACATGCTTATTACCATTTCCTTAAGGATTTTATCATGTCTCTTGTGTACATTATTCATGCTAGGCGTACCCGGCTTAATGTAGATGGAGACAATCCCACACTCTTCAAAATAGCGAGTAAAAAGGACCTAGACGCTGTTCCCTTTAACAATCATTCCAACCATGATATACTCTATCATGATTGGACCTAATGTTCTTAATAGTCTTTCAAAGTTGATTTCCAACTTTGACCTCATAAGACTTGAAAACGTCCATAACTTGAGTCTTTGCATGAAGTAATAAATGCATCCATATTGAGAGTAGTCATTTATAAACGTAATAACTATTGTTGACCTTTCCACGAAGGAATAATGGATGGCCCACAATGTTCATATGTATTAGTTTTAAAGACACTTGATACTCTCGAGAATACTATTCTTTTAATGTTTGTTAATTTCCTTTAAGGCATTTAATGCAAAAGTATTTTCCAAAATATCAAGTTTGTTTAAGATTTTCTTTAACATAAGCTTATCAATTTTCCTCTTGGAAATATGACCCAAATGCCTATGCCTTAATGAAAAATAAAATAAAATTTACTTGATAACTTTTGCTTTCTAGTTTTGGTTTCATTATTAAGGGACACATTTATTGTTTGAATAATGTCAAGTGAAGAAAGAATACTTGACAATGTACTAGTGTCAACAACCTATGGAATCAAAATAGAGATCACACTTATTATTAATGAACAAGAGTTACCTTCCTTGTCCAATATTGTGATAAATATCATAATTCCATTTAAATGATGGTACAATAAATATATTATTTAATACAAAATAATACTTAGTACTTAACAATAATTTAAATGATCCTTATGCCTATAACTCTAACCGGATTCCTAGTTTCCATATAGATGAATTTCTTCATCTTTACTAGGTCTTCGGTAATTTAGGCAATCCTACTTGAACATCCTTATATGATTGGTTGCACCAAAATCCAATCACCATGTAAATGTAGGAACTGAAACCAAATTAGCCTTAATACAATACAAACAAGACCAAATGATATACCTCTCACGCCAAGCGTGAGACTTAGGATAATCGAACTTCATGTTAGTAAGGTCCTTGCAAAAGAAACATTTCTTTTCCTTATGATCATGAGATGATCCCTTAAGCTTCTTTTTACCCGCAACCACAGTTTCTTTCCCTCTTCTCTTGTCCCATGAGAAAAGGTAGATGCTAAATGAGTGCCTTTAGTTCTAAATTATTCTTAACTTATCTTCTTCTTGTGTCATAAGTGAAAGTCATTCATTAATATTTCACTTGTCCTTTTGACATTGATAGGTCACTGCAAAGCAACCAAACCAAGGAAGAAAGATTAAAACTAAATGCACAAGAATATCATCCGATATCCTTAACTTAAGTGCCTTTTCGTTTCGTCAATAGATGAACTATTTCTAAAATGTACTCCCTTAAATTCCCGGTACCCTTTATACCTTATGGAAACAAGTTTTCTCAGGGGTATCAAGGAATGTTTGTAGCATCAATATCCTCGGAGACACCGTTCAAAAGGTCTCCGGGACAATATTCTTTATGATCATTAGGCTTACGCGGTTAGAGCGTGTCACTTCTCAGCACTCAAGCAATAAGAAGAGAAACGGATCCCTTAATGCGAGTTCTATATAGCCCAAGATTATAATTATTTGTTTTTCAAGTTTTATAATTAGTCCCACATTGCAACGGTACTCATAGAAGTAATTACAGATGAAGAAATAAACAAATTTGTTGGAATTTGAGAACAAGAATGAATACAAAACATAAATAAGAAACTACACAATAAATAATGATTAATTATATCAATGAAATCCATCAATAAGACAATCAACATGACATCAAGACTAATCTTTGGATTGCGAGTTGACTCATAAATGATTGCCTTAGGTAACAAGTAATTGAACTTATATTTTAATAAATACTTAATCTTCCTTTGGGCCGACATAAGTACCTAAGAAAATAACCTAATGTTATTTTACTTGTTACCACATGAATGCCCAAGTTTAGTCAAATGTCAAGATCTTCTTTGGAAAATTCAAGCCATTCACATATCAACTTAAACATCCAACACTTTACAATTTTAGGGTTTAAATAACGTAAATCACTTAGGCGACAATATTATTTAAAACAATGAATAAAATTGTCAAAGCATATAATTAATCAAGGCCTTAGGGTTTAAAAAAATGTATGTTTTGTTCAAAAGAGGAACAAAATTGTGCAACATCTTTGAAAAAGCAAAAACCTGTGAATAGTGTACATGCGCGACCGGGCAACTTATAATACCCGACCGGGCAGAACATAAGACCCGACCGGGCTAAAGCCACTGTTTCATGCATGCTTTGCTGCACTTTTTCAAATTTTTATCCCAAAAAATGATGAACAACAAGTAGATCCACATGATATGTTCTTTACAACATAAAACCATGTTATTTAGGGATAATCTTGCTTTAAAACAATGGAATCAAGTATGTAGATCTACATGGTATGCACTAGACATAAAACCATGTTATGAAGGGATAGTCACACTTGAACCATTGTGTCAATTCAACAAAACTTTTCAAACCATTTTCTTAAATTCAGATGATTATTATCAGTAATCTATGAATGAATTAAAGTCCCTAATCAACATCAAAACTTGATGATTCAACAGGAAAAATGAATCGAATAAAGCATAAAAGCTTTCCCGAATAGAACTCAAACTTAAACCAAAATATGAGCGGGCTCTGATACCAATTGTTGGAATAATTTTCATAACCCCTGAATGCCACGCTCATTTCAGAATAAGATTGAGGAAAAAGATGAAGCGGAAGCGATTAAGAACAATTACCTGTTGAATCCATATGAATGTTGTAGGGAGAAATGAAGAACAAAAAGAAGAACAAAATAGGGAGAGTGTTCTTCTAAGCGATAATGTCTCTTTTTTGTAAGAGACAATTATCCCACATCTTCTAAAGAGAGAAACATGGACCGGTATATAGACTTGAGGAGTTACTTCCCTTATCACCAATTGGTTTTAAGGTGGAACCTCCAACATAGTCTATTGCCGGCCCAGTCCAGCCCATGCTAACACTCGGGCCTCTCGCTTCTTCTTACCCCATCTCCTAATTCTAAGATGGTATCAGAGCCACCGATCTATGGTGGCCTGACTTCCGTTGCTTCTACATGGGACACGTGCAGGTCCAACGGTCACGATTCTGCTCCGCGCCACCCGATTAACAAGTCCACGTTGTAAGCCTTGGCAAAGCCCGGCTACACGTGAGGGGGCGTGTAAGAGACAATTATCCCACATCTTCTAAAGAGAGAAACATGGACCGGTATATAGACTTGAGGAGTTACTCCCCTTATCACCAATTGGTTTTAAGGTGGAACCTCCAATATAGTCCATTGCCACCCAGTCCAGCCCATGCTAACACTCGGGCCTCTCGCTTCTTCTTACCCCATCTCCTAATTCTAAGATTTTTCTCTCAAAGTCTTCTAACAATATGAGATAATTTTAGATGAGAAAGCAAGAATTCATTAGTCTTTAAGGGTTGATGGAACACCCTTTATATAGGAGACTTGGTGACATTTCACTTAGGGACCACACCCTTTCAAGATAAGTGATATTATATTACCATTTTGCCCATCACAATTAGGTAATTATATATCCAGGAATTCTACACATTTCATTATAAACTATACTTTATAATTAACATTATAATCATAATTTTATGAATGGAAGTCTAAATGACTTGTGTTGCAAGCCATATGTCCCAACAAAAATAATGTTTACACAAATACTTTTTCATCATTAGCGCAAGAATAATGCTTAAATTAAAAAAAATATTATTTTCTTACGATCATTTGCATGCCAGCATAATTTTAATGTGGCAAGTCACGCCATTGCATATGTATGTCGCAAGTGACAATAACTCTTCTGTAAATATTTTGACGGTGTTAACTCGGTAGAATGGAAAGAGAAAATTCAGTATGGCGATTTTTATGTATTTTTCAATGCAAGGATAAAAGTGAAAACGCGCTTTAAAAATACTCCATCAGTCCCAAAATAAATCATATTTTTTTCATAGTTAACAAAGGTATTTTGAACAATAAATTTGAGTTGATCAAATTGTCCCAATGAAAATATAAAAGAAGTTATTGACACACCTTCAACAATACTATAACAACAACTTTCAAATTTTCATTTGAATAATTAAATCAACCCAAACTCATTGTTCAGAATACCTTCGTGGAAACTATGAAAAAGATAATGAAGATCATTTCCGGACATAGGGTTATATATATACTCCCTCCGTCCCATTTCAAATTGCAAAAGTTGCCAAAAAGGGCGTCCCAACTAAAATCGCAAAATCCAAAAATGGCAAGTTTTAACCCACTTGCACACTCACATCCACTAACCCATTAACTATTCCCTACCCCACTTTCTCTCTCCCACTCAACTATCAACACTCACAACACATTACCTTTTTCACTTTTTTCCTTAATCCCCGTGCCAACCTAGTATTTGCAATTTGATATGGGACGGAGGGAGTATATATATATATATATATATATATATAGGTAGGTGCTCAAATGAGAACCTAAATATCGTGAGAACCGTGAGAACTTGGATACATTAGGTAAGAACCTAATGTATCCAAGTAATGTATCAAATGTATCCAAGTGAACCATTTGATACATTAGTTTTTACCTAATGTATCCAAGTAATGTATCCAATGTATCCAAGTGAACCATTGGATACATTAGGTAAAAACCTAATATATCCAAGTTCTCACGGTTCTCACGATATTTAGGTTTTCACATGAGCATGACCATAATATATATATAATATATATATATATATATATATGCGCTATATAAATTGATGGAAACAAAACATGGAGAAAACTTTCCACATTTGAAGGAAGAGTAGACGCCTAGTGCTATGCGCATTAGTGATACAGAAGAATGTGGTCCAATTTCTGGTTAAACAAATCTTTTGGGACAAGACCCATTATATCACTTGGTAGGATTACTCAATATGAAAAGGGTATAAAGGATATTATTGTGGCAAAATTAATATTCCATAAATGTACCAATAATCCATTTAAATTCGCATTAGGTTCCTTTGTAGGATTCATTGTTAGACCTGACATTTTATTTTTTCATTGGATAATATACCAAGTGCAGGATGGGATTAGGATTAGGCATCACATTCCTTAAAGAATAGGAGCAATTTGACATATTTGTCATACTTGCTTGGTTCTTGTGCTTGTTTGATCTCTTTTATGTCTATTCGGTCACTGTGTTTAACTATATATACGGATGAGGAACTGTTGCAGTGTGAGATAATCTTTCACGCTGTTCTGATGCAGCCAATAATACGAGAACCACATTTCTCATTTTGTGAATTGTGCGGTTAATATTAGTTGATCAATAAGTGGGACCCACCAAACCGTATTCATATCGTTCATTTGTCATGTGAAGTGAAATGTGAGATGTAACCGTATCTCGTACCGAATGTAACCACTCTCGTAATTGGCTGCAAACGGATGAGGGAATCTGAGTCAGTGTTGGAATGCACTACCTTAATCCATTTCTCGTGTAACCAACAATAATAGAACTATGGCCAAATTTGTTGATGTACTAGACGCAGTTTAAGATTGGGGTGAAGTGGGCTGTTTTCATACCATTTGGAGTGGAATGGGACTTAGTGGGTAACATTATCAAAGGTACTTCAGAAGCCCAAATCTTAAATGGCATTTCCAAACTTAAGTGACTATTTCAATTTTGATCATACAAATCGAATGTTGCTAATAGTAAGACAGGAGTTTTTTTTTTTTTTTTTTTTTTTTTGGGAACTATATGAAGTCCCAAATTTGATGGTAAAGATTAAATTCAATAAAATGCACGGCTTGATATGGGATGAGGGTTGAGGAATAATCATGTTTCCAAAATTTCATATCAATCATCATAAGATAAAATGCCAAGCAATTCACTAACCAGAAAATTTTGGGAAAAGTCTATTCGTAAGTTATAAAAAGTTATGTGTTTTATAGGGTTTAAAGTTTATGGTTTAGGGCTTAAGGTTTAGGGTTTAAGGGTAATACTAATATTAAAAAAGTGAAACTTTTTATAACTTATGGAGAAACTAGTTTCCCCCAAACCGAGCGCGAGAAAGAAGTGTGTCAAAAGGTCATGGAGTTCATCAAACACAAACAATCTAACTATGGATGTCTTGATTATACAGTCTGGTCTCAAACGCTCTGATTTCCCAAGTTGTTATATTATACTATACCTCTGGTCCATTTTAAAGTTTAAAAATAGAATTGAGTACAAGAATTAAAAAAAATGTAAAAAGTGTGTGATTATTGTTAGTGTTGATAGTTTAATAGGAGAGAGAAAGTTTGAAAAATTATTAAATCTTAAAATGAGACGGAGGGATTATTCACTCCTCCAGCAATTCATATTTGAACAATAAAATAAAATTTAGGTGTTCAATTTACTGTTATAAATTTCCAAAATTAATTATATAATATTTTTTTAATAATGAGATTACTTATTATACTCACATCAACTACTCGACTCACCATTCCTTATCCTATTTACAAGTCATATTCTACTTTTCATACTCACAACGTCTTAAAATTACACAATACTCCACCCCGTCCCATTTCAATTTGTAAAAATTGCTATTTTGGGTGTCCCACTTAAAATTGCAAAAAACCTATTTTTAAAACTTTTAAAACTTTTTTCCTTAATTCTCGTACTTAACCTTATTTTTGCAATTTAAAATAGGACGGAGGGAGTATAAATTCTCTTAATTTCCTGTGCATTTTTTCCCTTAATAACATAAAAGTATACATAATTTTGTTTTGTAATGGAGTCAAACAATTAAGTGCAAAATTGCATTATTTTCATATTGGTGCAATTTTGCACCAACATTTTCCACAATTTACTTCAAATTTTATACTATAAAATAAAATAATTTATTTTTTATTATTATTATTGCACACATAAAAACTATATTAGTACGTATACATTTTATATTGTAATTCATTTTATTTATATTAGAAAAAGCAGATAATTAAAAAGAAAAGAAAAAGAAAAATAAGATAGCGCAAAACTATCCCTTCCGCTAAATTTGGTGTAAGAGATAGAGTTGCTCTAGCAATAGCAATAGCAATAGCAATAGTGTATATTTTTATTTTTATTTTTTTTAATGAAAGAATATAATGCTCAATTTCCAATGTATCAAAAGTGAAAAAAGTAAACCTTCTCTCAACATCTTCAAAAATTGGGAAATAATAAAGTTACAAAAATGTGTGGTCTACAAAATGAGGTGTTATAATCATAGTTATAAATCCCGTCCCGTACCTGTCTGTACCGGCCGGTACGTCCCGTCCCAGTTGAAAATCGGTGCGGTACAGGTATAAATCCGTCCCAGATTCTGTACCACCCTGAACCGCCACGCACCGTCCCAAACCGGTCCGTACCGGACCGAAACCGGCCGAGATGGTTGTCCGGGCGATACGCGAAAGAAAGACTTTTAAACCAAATTTAATTGTCGGACCTAATAAAAATATATTCAAACTTGAGTTTTTTTATATAAAAAAAACTATGCCCTAGATTTATACTTCACGATTAATCAACATCCATTCACCGCAATAGAACTTTCAAGGTCGTTAAGTCGCAAAACAGGAACAAAGCAGCATGTGTAGTCAAAGAAATTGAAGCTGCAGATCAGTAATTTGTAACTAATCTAACTTACGCTAGTATTGGTATAATTTTATGATAAAATACAAGTTTCTGTAATTTTTTGTTGAACATATGTTATATATATAATTATCTTAAAAATTACTAAAAAGTGCGGTAAATCCGGTATGGTACACTGGTACGTTCCGGTACCGGTACGTCTCGTCCCAATGACAAAACCGGTACGCTGTCCGAGAAGGTATTTATAACTATGGTTATAATTGTATTGATATTTTTAATTAGAGTATGCCGAGTCTACTATCGATGTGGCCTATGAAATAACGCCACCACATTTTATATCTTCATTTTGTGAACTTCTTTGTAAGCCTAGCGATTGTCCTTAAAAAAAAAAAAAATAAAAAAAATAAAAATTTGTCACAGTTTCTGAGCTAGTAAGAGGCCCGGCCAGAGGGGAGAGGGACAGAGAGAGAGAGAAAGTTATCACAAGTTCTACACACACACAGTACCTCTCTATGGCTTCCTTATTAAATACTGCTTCACCTTTTAGAGTATCCAATGCCAACTCTTACCGCCGGCGATTTCAACCTCGCCGGCAGCAGCCTCCATTTCTCTCTCTCTAACTCGTAATTTTCTATTTCTTCAACTTCCCATTAACTTACACCACTTCAATTTCAATCCCCCGTAAAAA
Source organism: Campanula takesimana (assembly GCA_026119855.1). Taxonomy (NCBI): domain Eukaryota; kingdom Viridiplantae; phylum Streptophyta; class Magnoliopsida; order Asterales; family Campanulaceae; genus Campanula; species Campanula takesimana. The sequence goes on from JAOWBW010000074.1 coordinate 1,355,465, forward strand.
AACTCATCTTTTTTCATTGTTGTTTGAATTTTATTAGGTAAGAAGTTTATAGTAAGAGCAACAGAGACGGATGCAAATGAAGGTTTGTTAGTTCACTTTGATTGGATCAATTATGTCAATTTGGAATTGGGTTTGTTTAATTAATTGGCAATTGTTTTATTGTGCTTTTGGGTTTTGAAATTTATGCAGCTGTTAAAGCTCAGGCACGGATAAGGCGCCGGCGGCAAGTGGGTCTGGCTTCAATCAGATTCTTGGCATCAAAGGAGCTAAGCAGAAACTGTATTAATCTTAATTTCTTGAACACGTGTTAATAATTTTGCAAGTATCTATCTTCGTATATGGATTAGAAATGCATGATTGTTTAAGAATGTAGAATTTGTTCTTCCAAAGTTGATTTGATTGTTTAAGAATGTAGAATTTGTTCTTCCAAAGTTGATTTGCTGTTGGTCTGCACTTGTAACGGGCTAGCTCTGATATCATGATAAAGTCTGGGGTTCCATCCCAAAACCAATTGGCAATGAAAGGAGCAGGGTTGCACGATTCGTAGTTCGTCCGATTCAAATTCGCGATACGAATTCGCGATTCGCTCAACCCATGGAATCCGATACGTAGAGTATTACAATTATTACGATTCGCGAGAGTATTACAATTATTTGATTTTTGGAAATGATTGGCTTGTGGGAATAGTCTTTGGCAAACATTTATTTGCAGTGAGGACTGAGGGTTAGCAGCTACTTGATATGACGGTGTGGCTTTTCAGATTTCTAGAGTTGTTTGAAGTTATCCTTGGAAACCTATCACTAGTTAATGTACAATATTTATTTATTACAACAATAACTTTTCAAATTTAGAGGACATTAATTGTGAATTCAAAGAGATTTTACAAGGTATCGGAACACGAATCGATACGCGATTCGATACCGGCGAATCGATACGCGATTCGATGCCATGGGGAGCGATTCCTGCAACCATGGAAAGGAGTAGCCCAAGATCGTTGTATAGTCAATGCATGACTAGTTAATTCCCGATGTGGGCTAACATATTCTTTAGTTAGAATTCTTTATACGAACTTACATTTTGTAATGCTTTTGAAGAAACTAATCTATTCAAAGCAAGTTAGAAATTTGCTTCCTATAAGGGCCCTTGGACTCTAGGGCCCCTGAGCCCAGATTCAAACCCAAATAAGGAAAATCCAGATGGAAAATTCCTCATACACCCCTCACTAGCAAAATAATGTAAGAAGACTAAAATACCCTCATATCTCTTCCCAACTTTACTTTTTTGGTCAAATTTTAGTCAACTCTTATAACTTACACATAATTATCATATAAGAGTTTAAAAAATTATTTTTTTTCATTTATTTACAAAAAAATAATATTTTTTGGGTCAAATTTGGTCAAACAACAGTCAAACTCTTATAACTAACACATAAGAGTCAAAAATTTCACTTTTTCATTTTTTTACAAAAAAAAATAATATTTTTTTGGTCAAACTTGGTCAAACAACAGTCAAACTCTTATAACTAACACATAATTATCATATAAGAGTTACAAAAATTACTTTTTTCATTTTTTACAAAAATTAATAATTTTTTTTAGTCAAATTTGGTCAAACTCGGTCAAAAAAACAGTCAAACTCTTATAACTAACACATAAGAGTAAAAAAATAATAATCACTTTTTCCATTTTTTTTACAAAAAAAAATAACAATTTTAGTCAAATTTGGTCAAACTTGGTCAAAAAACAGTCAAACTCTTATTACTTACACATAATTATCATATAAGAGTTACAAAAAAAAAAATACTTTTTTCATTTTTTTAAAAAAAATAATATTTTTTTTGTCAAACTTGGTCAAACAACAGTCAAACTCTTATAACTGACACATAATTAACATATAAGAGTCAAAAGTCTTATGAACATGTCCATAAGACTAAAGTCTTATTTTAAGCTGTTTATAAGACTAAAGTCTTATTGAACATGTTCATAAGACTTTGCTCTTATGAATAATAATGTGTATTATAAGAGCTATTTTCAGTCTCATTAAAACATGTTCATTTGAACATGTGTTCATAAGACTAAAAGTCTTATTGAAGCTGTTTATAAGACTTTTCAATCTCATTAAAACATGTTCATTTGTATCAAAATAGGTTCAATAAGACTTTAGTCTTATGATCAGGTTCAGACCATGTTCATGAGACTTTTCAGTCTTGTTCGAGCAAAAAGTCTATATATATTAATAGTGTAGAGTCTTATATATTACTCGTATAAGACTAAGAATCAATTTTAATTTTTTCATATTATGAGACTTTTTTTTTTTTTTTTTAGTCAGTGGACCTATTTTTCATAAAAATAAAATAAGTCTTATATAAATGCATCTAGTTAAACTTCATAGGCTATAGCTCAACTGCAGAATCATTCATCTAGTGAGGAGGAAGGTGCAGTCAAATGCGAAGATCATTTTGGGACGGAGGGAGTAAGTTTGCAATGATTTCACGAATTCATGTTAGTGCAGAAAAGGTCAACAGCTCAGAAAAAAGAAAAAGGATAGATTTTTTGTAATTATTATCATCATTTCTTGGTTTGATCATATCCATTATCCAGTATAACATCTTTTCCCAAGAGAAAATCTCATTTAATTTCACTACCTTTGGGACACTCAAGATGAGAGCAGCTTGATCCTAAGTAGCAGCCGTGGATGTAATGCGATAGACCGATAGTCAACATCCCATCGTCTATGGATCCTCTTACTTGGATACAACAAATCAAGCTCCACAACCTCCGGCGAAGCCAACAACACCCCAATCGGTCCCAACTCCGGGCACTCAACGGTCAAATTTGGTCATATCATTTTCGACTTTCAGATCTGAACAAATTTGGAAGATCCCGGCCAGATCTGCACGGATCGGAGACGTTTATTTCGTCGGAGGTTGTCGGAGAAGCCGGGGATGAGAGAAAGAAGATGCTGGAGTGCTCTCGGCCGGCGACGGGCGACAGAGGAAAGACGGAGGGACAATGGGAGAGAAAGAGATCGTGTGTGTGGGAGAAGATTTGGAGATGAAACGACCACTTTCGACGCTGCCGTCGCCGTCGACGGAGACGATGAGAAGCCGGTGATTGTTTGGAGATAGAGAGAGAGAAAATAGAGAGAAGTGTGTGTTTGTATGTGTGTGTTTAGAGAGAGAGAGAGCGTGAGTTGGGACTGGGAGGAGGGGGGGGGAGAGGTGGTTTAGGGTTTTGTTTGAGGTGGGGGTAATTTCGGTATATATGTATTTAATTTGACCAGTCAATGGAGGAGGCTAGGGGTGTATGGGGAATTTGGATCTCAGCCCAAGTCCTTATCTGGTATTTGGTCTGGGCTAGGATTTATGTGTAATAAAATCTCGCACTGGGGCTCTCGGGGAAAAATTCCTCCTATAAGTTGTTGAATTGTCTTTAAAAGTCAAACCAGGTACCTTTGTGTGGAGTTGATTAACGTATTTATTTAATGAAGATATGGTGCAGTGGCGGAGCTCTTGAAATGGGGGAAAGTTGGAGGCAGAAGATGTTTTGATTTTCAGTAATGAAGTAGATTTGAAATTCTATTGCCTATTAATTTTAATTCTGACTTTAGTTCGAATTGAAAATTAACTTAAAGAATACCAAAGTAGAGGTTCTCTGAAATACATTGCAATTTGATTGCGCCTGAAAAGAGTAATTCCGGAAATTCATGTCCAAATTTGTGGGAATTCGTTGTATTTGGTCGTTGTGGTCAAGGATCTTAAGAATGAAACTTATTTTTCACACAAAGGTAAGCATGAAACATTTCATAATTTGGTTCTTCAGGTTAAGAACCTGAGCTTCATAAGCAATGTTGTCGTTTTGTAGCTATCGTAATGGTTATGGGGCATTCTACACAGTATATGCTGCTTGGTTCGACTTATAAATGTAGATCAATCATTGCAAATTTTGATTTGGTGTCATAATTTGAGATGAGGACTATAGGAGCTATAGTCGAAGCAAATTATGAACATTTTATCTAACCAGAAGCCATATTGTTTTCCACTACTTTGGGAGTTTCAGAGCTTAAATCCTAGTGTACTCGCGAACCCCTCAAGATTTCAGTATGCTTATGAAGTTACTTACTCGTAATGTCTTCATGTTTTGTCATATGTAATACTCCTTCCGTCCCAAAATGATAGTCCCATTTCCCCTTTTTGTTTGTCCTAGAAAGTTAGTCCCATTTCCAAAATTAAGGCTTCAAAATCAATGAATTTCCAAAACTTATACTGTAACCTTAAAATGTTTGAAAAGTCAAACAGGACTATCAATTTGGGACAAAAGTAGTAGAAGGAAGCATTTTGTAGAAACTCTTGATGCAAATTGTTGTACCTTTTGAAATAAATCCAGTAAACAAAACTACAAATATAATGCGGTGCATGTTTCTATGTTAACCATTTTATTTATTTGTTATCTATAGGATATTTGGAAAATTCGCGTTCAACTTACAAAGCCTGTTACTTGGCCTCCATTGATTTGGGGAGTAGTTTGTGGAGCTGCAGCTTCAGGTACAATGGTGTGTGGGAATATTCTTAAAATGATAACTATTTGTTATCCTTTTGCATTTGTTATGAACCCTCTTTGAAAAATACATTTCTTTCTTTTGTGGGTCCGTGTCAATGAATATGCTTCTAATCACTTTCTTCATATTGCAGGCAACTTTCACTGGACTGTGGAGGATGTTGCTAAATCAATTGTTTGCATGATGATGTCAGGCCCCTGTCTAACTGGTACACGCAGGTGTCTCTCCTGTGAGCACAAATTCAATTTCAACTGACCACTTCGATTCTACAGTTTGAAAATTATGTTCTTTTCCATCTTCAGACGATAAATGATTGTATGATCGGGAAATCGATGCTATTAATGAACCTTATCGGCCAATTCCTTCAGGGGCCATATCCGAGCAAGATGTCAGTATTGCTTTTGTGTTTGTGCACGCATATGAAAATTAAAGTTGAACTTTGTATGAATTTTCTCTTAGTTTTCAATGGGGTTTACTTTAAAACTCTTTGTTTCCAGGTTATTACCCAAATATGGGTACTACTTTTGGCTGGCCTCGGGTTGGCTGGCATACTAGACGTGTGGGTAGGTCGTCTTTTAAGTTGGGATTCTTTTGGTTGGTAAAGTTCGTAACCTTTTGCGTTTGAAGTCAAGCCAGTTCTTATTTGCCTTGATCTTTCTTAGGCAGGGCATGATAACCCAACAATATTCTATCTTGCTGTCGGTGGGTCCTTGCTATCTTACATATACTCAGCCCCGCCTTTAAAGGTAAGCTTCTCTTTTGTTTTTCTTATTAACACTTGTTCGGTTCCACTCAAAACGTTCACTCTTGAAAATCAAGGGGTTTAGGATATTCTTACAAAAATTCCAATATTGTTATTTTTGAAGAAATTTCTGTTTATTGTAAGAAGGATGAATCTGAGAACTATTAGAAATTTTTTTGTTCAATTTTCAAACATCTCTCTTTATAGCGAACATCCCAAATCGGAGAGTAGGAACCATTGAGTGGAAAGAAGGGTGTGATAAATTCTAATGACTTTAATGTTTAAAGCGCTTGAGAATTAATCCTTACCTTGTTGCAGCTCAAACAAAATGGATGGATCGGCAATTTCGCTCTAGGAGCAAGCTATATCAGCTTACCATGGTGCAATATCTTCTTACTCAATGCACTAAAATAATCATTTTACTTTGATTGTGCCCTCTCAATTTCTCACAGTTGCTGGCAAAAAAGTGATTAGTCTTTCTCAATGAATTTCTATGTTGATTTCCCTCTCACTGCAGATAGTTCGTTCCAGTCGCTAACACTAAAAGATGAAGAGTTAAAAATGTTTTAACTTCCTTAGCATTTTCATCGTTGTTTTCTGATTTCATTTTTGAATATTTGACAGCCTTTTCGTATTTATAAAATAATACTCCCTCCGTCCCTCTTAACTTACAAATAATGAGATGGGCACATTAATTAAGGAAAAAGTGAAAAAGGTGATGGGTTGTGAGTATAGATGGTTGGGTGGGAGAGAGAAAGTGGGATGGAGAATAATTAATGGATAGTTGGTGTGAGTATGACAAGTGGGTCACACCATTTTAAAAGTAATAAAACATTTCCATTTTAGGATTTTGTAAGTTAAAGTGGGACAACCAAATGGGTAATTTTTGTAGATTAAAGAGGGACGGAGGGAGTATATATGGTGTCATTACTTTTAAATAGTGCATATTAATTATATGATCAAAACCTCATTAACATTTACGAAGCATTTTCTATCTCAATTGAATTAAGTGCGTTAGCTTTGAGATTTTCGAAATTGAGGATGGAAACACTTCTAAAATGGTTAGCAACTGATCCGCAGGTAATTCATTGTTCAAGCACTCACCCCGATTCGGGAATTAACGAGCCTTGCCTTCAATATATGAAGATTCTGAGCTACCCCTGTCATTGCTGTTGGTTTTGAGATGGAACCCCGTACTTTATTTATCATGGTATCATAGCAAACCCTTTACATGTGCGAGCCCAAAGAGGCCCATGATGTCAGCCCCACCCAAGTCTAAGTGGCGTGAGGGGGAGTGTGGAAGAACTTATCCCACACTGGAAATTAACAAGCCTTGCCTTCAGTATATAAAGATCCTTGGCTACTTCCTTCATTGTCAGATAGTTTTGAGATGGAACCTTAGACTTCATTATTCATAATATATTTTTTAAGGCTCGGCAGATTCACCATGCGTTCAGGTTATTAGATATCTTGTTAATTGCATGCCTCCTACAAATATGGCTTATAAATGAAGCATTTGGCCAAAATGTAATGTGCATTTTAGTGGTGTACAGTTCAACCACTGACGCACTAATAGTTGTCAACTTCAACGCATAATGAATATTTATGTATGCGATTTTTTTTGTTTGGAAGGAATACTCTCTTGTGTTTGAGTTCTACAAGCCATTCCATTTGTGTCAGTATTTGGCTTCATTTTTTTTTTTGATGCTAGGTGGGCTGGTCAAGCTCTATTCGGAACTCTACACACTGACATTGTAGTTCTTACACTATTGTACAGCATAGCTGGGGTACATTTTCTTCATGAGTAACGTCAAAACACATACTCCCTCCGTCCCAAAATGATATTCTCTCATTTGCCATTTCTCATTGTCCCAAAGAGTTTTTCCCATTTCTACCATTTGGGTTAAAAGTGGATAAACAAAACATGTCTAGTCAAGCAAGTGTTCATATTCTTAAAAAGTTTGAATAGTTAAATGGGAACATTTTGGAACAGAGGGAGTATTAGAATACAAACCAGTCATTAGTTCTACATTTATGATTCACTTTCAGCTTGGCATCGCTATCGTAAATGACTTCAAAAGTGTTGAAGGAGACCGAAAAATGGGACTTCAGGTCATTTTCATTTTGCATTATACGTTTTCCTAAATGTTGACATTTACTTATTTTTAGATTTATTTTAACCTTTTTTTGTCATGCTAATTAACCAGTCACTTCCGGTAGCTTTTGGTAACGAGGCTGCTAAATGGATTTGTGTTGGCGCTATTGATATAACTCAATTATCTGTCGCAGGTATGTTCACATAAGCTCAGTTTGATGACCATTTTCTCTATTCCCATTATTGCAAAATACATGAAAAATCTTATTTTTGCAGTAATGTTGTGCTCCTCCCTCCGTCATATAATAAATGTTACATTTTACTTCTCAATGATTTTTTATGAATGTGCTTTATTTGTCTGTACATTGCTTGTACAATGGTAAAAATGCAATAAGACCTTACCTTATGTAGAAATGTGACATTCATTTTGGGACGGACTAAAAAGAAAAGTAGGACATTTATTATGGGACAGAGAGAGTAGCTTGCACTTGTTATAATATGCATTGGATTGTTAATCTCAAAAAGAAAAATGATTTTCCTCTTAGAGTTTAGCATCACTGGCACATAGAAGTAGAACCATTTTTTTGATGACCCAGGTTGTATCCTGGGGAGTGTCGGCCATTCCCCCCGGTTCGACACTCAGGTAACTTCGGATACAGCTACAACCTATACACACTTGGACAGGACGTTCTCATAGCTGCCGTCCTCCTCCCTTTGAAACTCCCTCAAGTGTCGGTAGACCCCCAGAACGGCAAACAAAGGGCACCAAATCTTTTCTTCCGCAAGTATTCGAACTAGTGGCGGAGCCAGAACTTTTTTTGAACGGGGGCAAGATTAATTTAACTATGAATTGTTATAATGTAACACCATAATCTAGTTTAAAGGGCGCAAAATTTTAATAAAGTGTAGTTTTTTCGTAATACAAAGGGGGGGTAAAATAGCAATTTTATAGGTGAAAGAGCAATATTCTTAAATTTGTGTAGTGGTAAATTAGTAAATTTCAAAAAACAAAAGGGGGGCAATTGCCCCCTTAATACATGCCCTAGCTCCGCCTGTGATTCGAACCCTCGATGCTCCTGTACTATATATAGAATATGCTAAGACCCTTACATTTGTATGTTAAATGCAAGTCGTAATTTACATTGTTGGCTGCAGGTTACCTTTTGGATGAGTCCATTGACAATTCATTTTAACCGATCCCAAATCCTTTTGGACTTAGGTTTTGTTGTTGTTGTTGGTTGCAGGTTACCTTTTAGGGGCTGGTAAACCATATTATGCTTTGGCACTTCTTGGATTAATTGCTCCACAGGTCTTTTTCCAGGTACGTACTTCTGGATCTTTATCATTATCTCAGACGCGTTCAACTCGGTCATTCATAGCAAGATTTTCCTTTTTAGCATACAATCATCATATTTCTTTCTAATTATATTTTTTATTTTCTAAAAGGAGACTCTTTTAGAAGTTTGAGTTCATAAATTATTACTGTTCTTTCCGCTGAAATGTAGTCAGTAGTTTCTTTTCCTTCTTGAGGTTTCATGTTTCCTTTGTAATTAGTTGGTCTTTGAATCCAAACTTCTTAGAACCCTGTATTGAACAGACGAAAGAATAGGAAGATAGTATATGCTACCTCCGTAAATGAATGTCCAAATTCCAATTTAAGAGATCTTCTGAAATTGTTCATTTTTTAGACACTTAGTTTTTGAAAAGTTTTGGTTAAAAAAAAAAAAAAAAACTCAGGGACAGTTTTTTTTTTTTTTTTTTTTTTTAACCAAAAGGTCATTCATTTTGGGACAAAAAATATCTTGAAAATGGACATTCATTTATGGAGGGAGTACATCTTCGACGCATCTCCGAGTCCCATTACGAGTATAGAAATCAATACTCCCTCCGGCCCTAAAAATGAATGTCCAAATTTCATTATAAGGGACATCAGGAAAATGTTCTGTTTTTATACAATTTAGTGGCAAAGATGCGTACATATTCTTGTTATTCACTCCTAAACATTTAGTTTTACTTGTAGAAAAGGAGATCAGTGATTTTTTTTGGAAAAAAAAACATCTAGAGACAATTATTTTCAAAAAAGACATTAATTTTGGGATAAAAATTTCTTGAAAATGGACATTCATTTAGGGACAGAGGGAGTACTATTTATAAAGTTGTTCTTACTCTATGCTGCAGTTCAAGTACTTCCTCAAAGATCCAGTTAAATATGACGTCAAGTATCAGGTATGTCCTTCACTATTGAGATTTCTGTACGACAGTTTTACGAGGGCATGTCTAGCAGTAGATTGTCTAGCAGTAGATTCAGTTGGAAAGTTAATGAATCTAGTTGCCTATGAAAGTTCTATGTCACATTTGTTTTCTAAAGTTGATTCGAGAACGAGAAGAGAGATAATCAGTTCATCCCTTCATTGTCCCTATATAATATATATCACCTAAAAAGCGGCAAAATTTTCGTGTGAAATACTCCCTCCGTCCCATAATATTAGTCCCCTTTGAGACTTTACAGAGATATTAACAACACATTTATTTCCTTCACTATCTCTTCATCCTTTGTCATTCATCCTTCCCTCATACTCTCTCTTTCTCCCGTCCCATTCTTAGTTATCATGAGGGAAATTATGAAAGTTCAATGACTTTAACTCCTCAGTTATGGAAATTTGGATAAATACATGTTCCAGTAAACTGTTGAATGGTTTTTTTTTTCAGGCTAGTGCTCAACCATTTCTCATTCTTGGTCTTCTGGTGACCGCTTTAGCGACTAGTCATTGATTTTCCCGTTCCCGTGGCAATCACAAAACAACGCAACACAACACAAGTTGACTAGAGGGTGGAAGCAAGTAAAGGCAGTAGCAATTGAAAGGAAGAGACGGAACCACATTTCCGAAAAAGCTTTTTATGTGCTACACTCCTTTTGATATCATATGTTTTTGCTCGTTCATTTTTATTCTGGCTTCTCATTATATTAACTTTCCTTTTTTTTTTTTTTTTTTTTTCCTAGTGAAAATTAGGATGGATGCTGTATATAAAATCATGGTTTTGAGCTTTGTTAAGTGCTAGTAGTACTACAATGTTGCACCACCGTTGTTGCAGCTTTTCCTTCTTGGGATGTTGCACCTTACAACCATTAAGGTATCCGTAACGTAATTAAGGACAATGATACATATAGTGAAAATTCATAGTGAAAAGTTATAGTGAAACTTTGTAATCCGTTGGATGAGCTTTTATCAGTGGGGCTCACAAATATTTATTACAATCTAACAAATTACAGAGTTTCACTATGAGTTTTCAGTATAAATTTTCGCCATACATATCATTATCCTGGTTGAAAAAGAGAGTGGGATACAAAAGGGGGATGTCCGCAGTAACATCAAAGCACCCTTTTCTTGCAACCATGGCTGCAAACACTTTGAACGCCTGGAATTTGTTCGGGGGCAGAACGTGCGAATCGGTTCATGGAAGTGTTGATGAATTTACAGTTTGATGCCAACCCTAAATCTCAGGCAAGTGACAGTGTACAATCTACAATGTCGTTTAAGAGATCAAATGATTTGGGTGTCAAAGGGAGGATTATATTCATAATCTTGTGTCAGTGAAGATACCAAAGAGCTCTAGCTCAAGCAGTATCCGGTATTAGCTTCCCATGCGGAGGTCTCGAGTTCGAATCCCGTTAGGGAGATTTGTATTCCAATTTTTTTTTTTTTTTTAAATTGTGTCGGTGAAGATAAAGCTCTAAAATAGGAATTAGATGAGTATTTTGGAAAGTACATTCATCGTCCGTGGATGAAGATTAAGCTCTAAGAGGAATTACTCACAATATTTTGAAAAACTACGTTCATGATACTAAGGCTCCAACATGTTTTTCCGAATATGTTTTCTCCATTTTACTGTGTTTGTTAAGCACTAGAAAAGTGGGGGAAAATGTTTTCCGAGAAATGATTTTCCTACTTTTCTAAATAAATGACTTACGGATTTTGTAATTTTAAGTCATTTCCGAAAAATGTTAACGCTATCTCACGCTACCCACTCCATCTCTACCTCCAACCCCACCCCCTCTATCTACCCATTCCCACCCCGCGCTACCCTTCCACCACACATGACCATACCCTTTAACCCCGTCAGATATCTTTTCTTTATAAACTATTTTCTCAAAATAAAATATTTTTTGATTTTTTTTTTTTTTTTACCATACAACCGAAAACATGTTTATGTCATTTTCAGAACATTTTTATTACTCCCTCCTTCGCAGAGGTTCTTAGTTCTTACTTTCCTTTTTGGTTTGTCCCAAACTAAGGTTCTTAATTGCCTTATTACCTAAAATAGACAATGTGACCCACTGCCTTTCTCACAACAAAAATCCTATATCCATTTTCTCTCTAATATATTTCTTCTACTTTACTTTTCATACTCGCAAAATTTACTTTTTTCTTAATTTCCGTGTAAAATAATTTCCGTGTAAAGTCAAACTAAAAACCTTAGTCTGGATGCGTCGGATCACGTATAACAAGAGTTTTCGGGCTGCCGCTGATAACTAACGAATGGACGGGGGAATATCATTTTCAGAGAATTATTTTCTAAAAATCGTTATACGCAACAAAAAACAAAGGAGCCGAATTTAACTGCATCTAACGAATTAACATGTTACATTAATCTTATGTTGTTAGATCTTTTATGTAAACCCGTTGAGTTTTGTGAATGAACTGAACACATAAAAAAAATAACCTCATTATGATACATGCTACTAACTCTGTAAACTGTAAAATCGTTAACGACAACGAGAGCAGATCTCCTGTGCCCCTCCATGTGCCCCTCCCTGTGCCCCTCTAACTGGACCGTTTACAATAGTTTACAATATCAACGTAAACGGTCTAGATTAAAGGGGCACAGGGAGGGCACATAGAGATCTGGCCTCAAACGACAACATGTATGAACAGAACAGAGCATGAACATGGATAATACTACCAACTCAGAAATTATTCAAACACAACATCAAACACACATGACAACACTACCTATCTACAACAACACAAACTACAGCAACTTTTAAACGAAACATTAACTAAAACGAAACACTAACTAACACAGCTGGTCATTCAAGTTCTACATTCAGTAACAGAACCTTCTTCAAGTGCTACTAGTCTTGTATTTGGACTCATCGATCTCGATTCCTTCCTCTTCAGCCCTCTCTCCACCGGATTTCTCCATGGTACTGAGGCCGCCTTTACGGCCCAATTTCCTGGTAGCCTTCAGTCCCCATTTGCTCTTTCCTTGTCTGACCACCTTTGCCCCCCATCTCCTGGTACCCTTCACTCCCTAGCTGCTCTCTCCTGTCTGCCCTCCACGGCTTCGCCCTGCATCCATCCACATTAAAATATATGTCAAAATTATATTATAATAGTGTATAATAACAAACTTCAATTCTCATAATTAGTACTCCCTCCGTCCTAGAGTATATCTCCACCTTCCCATTTGCACGTAGATTAATTATGGAATTGAGGTAAATGTTGCGAGTATAAAAGTAAAGTAGGAGAAAGAAGGATGAGTAAGAGAGAATAGTAAGTTGGTGTTGTTGTGAGTACAAAGTAAAGTCAGAGGTGAGAATGAGTGGGAGGAATAGTAAAAAATTCTTTGCTATTTTTGAAAGTAGACATATACTATGGGACGAACTAAAAAAGAAAGAGTGGATATATACTCTAAGACGGAGGTGAGTAAAAAATAAAGAGTACGTGCTGTTATAATCCAGTTAACGTTTCATCTACCTTTTTTTTTTTTTTTGCTAAAAAAAAAAAAAAAGAAAAAAGAAGAAAAAGAGTTGTGATTTTACCTTCAGCAAGGTGCTCTTGAGCTTCAAGGCTTTTGCCACAGTACCACCAGGAACCACAGTCTCCCCTTGCTTAGCCCTGGCGTCAAGTTCCCTTCGCTCTTGCTGTCCTGATGCCATTTCCTTATTTCTCTCGAAACAAAACAAAACAAAATACAAATTCTTTTCAAACTTAAAACGACAACGTTTAACACACAACTATATCTTCGCTTTGTCTATATATATACTATATGTATATATATATATATATATACATATATAGAGCTAGCTTAGGTTGATTGAGTGTACATGTACATATCTTACGTGGCAAACCGTCAGCAAAGGAGGTCTCTGTTGTTGACACCTACTTGCTTACTCAGCCTTAAACTACTCAAAACCACCTCATTCTACAACACTTGTCCTTTTTCACTCGAATTTTAAGAAGTTGCAGTCGGGACTAGTTTCATGATAATAATGCTCCTCCTTTTTCCAATCTTTTTATTGTTTGGTTAAATTAATTTTATGGTAATTTAATTATTTTAATTAAATAAATTGTTATTATTATTCCTCCGTCCCATTAGTCAAAAAATTGGTGGGTTAAAGAATTAAAGAAAAAATGATGTGTCTGTGAGGTTGATAGTTGAGTAGGAGAGAGAAAATGGGGTAGAAAAGAGTTAGTGGATAATTGTTGTGAGTATTACAGTAGTAGGACTCACTTTCCATTTTAGGATTTTGACTCTTAAAATGGGACGTCCTTTAGGAAATTTTTTACTCTTAAAATCTTAAAATGGGACGGAGGGAGTATACTCTACAGTATTATAATGCTATATTGATAATAATAAATACTTTGTTATCAATCTATCTCTCCGGTTTTTCTCTTATCGTTTTTTCCATGATGGATCACAAGTCTTGGACGTATTGTTCCTTTTGTTCATAAATAGCCATGCCACTTTAAAAAATCTGTGAATGTACATATTTTATAATAATTGTTCATTTATCCATTTATGTCAAATTAGAATTTTATACGTTTGCTTTTAGATGTTTAATATTTCCAGTCTTCTATATCATATCTATAATATACTGAATCATAAAATAAATGATTTAAAATGAATGTATGAAAATTTGAAAATAATTACTAAACTATGCAATGTAGTTTGTCTTATATATCAAATAATGCAACGTACTCGTTAGCGACAGATATGAGTAACGCACATTTGCATGCATTATCGACTAATGCAAACGAACTTGTTTTTGTACGTACGGTGTCAATTTAACGTGGATACGTCAGCGCCACATCATCACCGATAATTAATTTGATGACGTGTCACTAACATGTCAATAATGTGGCACTGACACGTCAGCAACTCCGTTAATTTTTGACACGTAAGTACAAAAATAAGTTTTTGCATTTATTTGATATCGAATGTAAAAATACGTTACCTATTTGAGTACGTTGCATTATTTAATACAAACGCGAAATTACGTCGCATATTCATTCGATTGGCCAATTAAAATTTTGATCAAAACACCTTCAAACTTTTTATTTGGGACGGAGGCGCTAATACCATAACATTTACCTCCCCCTCCGATCCCTGTAGATACTCTAGGAGTTTCCCTCCTCTCATGGATAACAAAATGAATAAACTCAGATCTTAGTATGCTAGACCTAGTCCTCATCATCCTCATCCTCTGAGAAATTTGGATAAACAGAAATGATATTATTTTTAACATTCTCAACCCAGTATAGACAACATCCTCCCCGCAGCAGTACAAAAACTCCAACTATTAAATCTCTTGAATAAAAAAGGACGAAAAAACAGCGGACATAACGGCACACCAACACAGAAGAAAACAATCAGAGCAACACAAACACAATGGGAACAACAACCCTTGGAGTCTTGATTCTCGTAATGGAAAGACTCTAGAAGAATACCTCAAAAACAACAACACAGATAGATCGGTTACCCTTGTAACAGATGGGGCATGGAAGAAGAACGCCAGATGGGCTGGATTAGGATGGGAACTCTGGGATACAAGAAGCGGTAGAATAGAAATTGGAAGCCAATCTTGCAAAACACAATCAAGTATCCACACTGAATGCCTAGCAATTCATAAAGGACTGGAATGGGCAACTGCTCACAGCTTTACAAAAATCAAGGTCTTTACAGACTCTCAGCAAGCATGTGCTTACATTCAAGGTACTATGCAACTACCTCAAGATTTGGACAACATCATCTCATATATCAAAATCTCTATTAGGTTATGTCAGTCTTTTCATATTTATAAAGTAGATAGACAATTATTAAGTATGCTCACAACAATGCCATATATGCTAGGAATATGTATCATAACTTTATTGGCCCGAGCCAATGTTCTTAAATATACAAGTTACTATTTCTGGTAAAAAAAAAAAAAAAAAAGCTTAACTCTTAAATGTAAACTCAAATAACATATTAACGAGTACTCTCCTGCCATGAATGCTTCATTTGGCTTAATGTCGAAACCAAGGGACAGGCATTGGTTTCATAGTAGTACTAATGTTTTCTTATGCCTCGTTTGCCAACATAGTTTATTACAAGATGGTACTACTTGTAAGTTTTTCTTGAGGTCATTTTTTTTTTTTTTTTTTTAAAGATTAGACGACTTTAGATTCTATTTTTATTAAATAAAAGCAACTAGGTAGTTGATGACGAACTTAATTACTACTCCCTCCGTTCCAGAGTAAGAGTCATACTTTCCATTTTGGTACGTCCCAGAGTAAGAGTCCTATTCTTAAAATGGCAAAGAATCTTTACGATTCACCCCACTCATTCTCTCTCCTATTTTACTTTTATACTCACAACACCAATCAATTTACTATTCTCTCCCACTCATTCTCTCTCCTACTTTACTTTTACACTCACAACATTTACATCACTTCCAATATTTATTAATAAGCGTGCAAATGAGGGGTAAGACTCTTAGTCCGGGACGGAGGGAGTACTTTTTGTTCTTAAATGAAATGAATGTTCATTTATTTTTTTGTTCCAAGAATGTTTTTTTTATGTAAAGAACTTGTCCCTAGCTAAATGGATTTTAACAAAAATAAAATAAAATAAAATAAAATATATTAATTTATTTATACTTATAAAACTAAATATTTATAAAATGGATACTAACAAAATTTATGCATTTTTTCATTTTAAATGTATAAAAAATAAATATTTTCAAAATGTTACTAAATAAAATTCAGATATTCATTTAATTTAAATAAGGAAGGAAGGAAGGAAGGAGTATATGATATCGATTTCTCATAATAAAATAAAATCAAAATGAATACACAAAATTATCTCGCTCAAAGTTCAAACCAAATTAATCATTATAAGCAAAATAATATAGCCTAGTTGCTCTACTAGCTATGACTTTGAGCCCCAAAGCTTATCCACATTATACTTCTTGAGTGACAACTCCATCTAAGATAAATAATCAACCTAACTAACTAAAAGGATTTTATTCTATAGTGACAACTCCATTCTAAGACGAATACTCCATCCGTCCCATTTAAGGTTCTAATTTTCTTTTTTGGTATGTCTCAGTTTAAGGTTTTAGTTGCTTTATTCCTTACTTAAATGGCAAAGGATGAATAGTACTTTGGACATTCTTGTCCTCATAAAGTTCATATATTACAAAAAAACCATCACTTAATCATCTATTTCACCTACTTGCTTTATGAATAAACAATTATCCTCCTCCACTATTTTCTTGACTCAAATTTGCTTGATTTCTTAATAAGTGCGTAAATTTAGTCAAACTAAGAACCTTGGGTCGAATGGAGTAATAAACTTAACTAAAAGTCAAGGTCTTCTCCTAGCTAACTAATTCTTCCTGACAAATCCAAACTTCGACATTATATTATATATATATATATATATATATATATACACACACATCATATACAGTCTTATTTGCTACCATTATTGTGTATTGTGTTCATTCATAAACTATGGAAGCCAAAATACTTATCCTTTTTTTCTCCTTTCACCTTTTCATGTTTCCATTCTCATTGGCACAGTCAACCACCACCACCATTTCCAAGCCCGGCTGCCAAAGCCGATGCGGAAACTTAACCATCCCTTACCCGTTCGGGATAGGACCAGGTCCGTTTGGCACGGAACCAGATGTGGTTGCTCCATCGACCCATTATTCGATATCATATGCAACACTTCTTTCAATCCTCCAAAACCCTTCTTGGCTGGCGGTCTTTATTCATGGGACGGCAAGATAGGGCCCGTCGAGGTGGTAGATATATCCGAAAGTCACGTGCGGATTAGGAACAAGATTGGCACAAGATGCTACAACCAATCCGGGCTCGCCACCTCATTTTCGGCGGGGTTTCTTCTCGACACATCATACTTCACCTTGTCAGAGTCGAACACGTTCGTTGTTGTTGGTTGTGATGAATTAGCCTTCATATCGCCCGTCTTAGATTTGAAAAGCTTCAGTAGTGGCTGTGTGTCTGTTTGTTCTAACAGCGAGGACATTCTTGATGGCTATTGTACTGGAATCGGTTGTTGTCAGACTCTCATTCCAAAAGGTCTCAAAACTTATATAGTTACATTGGGTTCTGGGAATAATCACTCGAAGGTTTGTCGTTTGATAAGTGCGGGTATGCGTTTCTTGGAGAGCAAGAAAGGTTTACGTTTCAGGGCGATTCTGATCTTTCAGATTCGAGTAATTTTCTTAGTAGGGTAATTGATCAGGTTCCCGTTGTTCTTGATTGGGTGATTGGGAGTCACAGTTGTAGCGAGTATAGGAATACAAGTAACTACTTTTGTCAGGAAAATAGTTTTTGTGTGGATTCTGATAGTGGTCATGGAGGTTATCGTTGCATTTGCAATAACGGTTATCAAGGCAATCCGTATCTCAGTCCTGGATGTCACGGTTAGTCTTATTCTATTATTATAGCACACTGATCTTTGAGTTAGTAATAACCTGCGACTCCCAGGTTATTACTAAGCTAAAACAGCTACAGAAGCATATGGTGCGAGTCTTATTATCATACGGTTCTGTAGCTGTTTTAAGTTGGTGATAACTCATGAATATTGTAACTCAATATATGTTTCTTGATTTATTTTTTGATTAGTCTATTTCATGCGATTTTCTCACTGCCATTTTGTTCTAGACATTGATGAGTGTGCAAATCCGAACAAGAATAAGTGTTCTGGGATCTGCACCAATATACTAGGGAGTTATAATTGTTCTTGCCCAAACGGGTACACTGGAGATGGCTTAAGAGATGGATATGGACTTGGTTGCACGCCTCAGCGTTCAAATTTCCCAGTAAAGAAATTCTCTCTAGGTAATTCTTATAAATTATTTGGTCTGTATATTTCATTCGCTTTTATATGAAATTCTCATGGAATTAAGAAACGTCGTCATCACTCTGAACATGTTTGATGTTAAAAAACAAGTAAGCATTGTGTTAAATCATGAATCTTTTTACATGTTTGGATAAAAGGCACAATTTGATGATCATTCCATCATAGTATATCATTATTTTCCCTAATTAGAATACCAAGTAAATAGTGGATTTAAGTAGAGCTCCAGATTTTGTAATCATATTCATCCAGCTAATGGACTTGATCATCAGGCGCGGTTATGTGGTTCTAATCTGTTATATTTTAATTCAATGAATGCAGGAATGAGTTTTGGATTCTTATTTTTACTCATGGGAGTAGTTTGGTTGTACTTTATAAGCAACGGAAGAAAAGCTTCCAGACTAAGAGAAAAATTCTTTCTCAAAAATGGTGGCATGTTACTAAAACAACAAATCACTTCAGATGAAGGCGGCAGCGTGAATCAATCAACAAAGATATTCACAATGGAGGAGCTAAAGAAAGCAACAAACAATTACGCTGAGGACAGCATCCTTGGTCGTGGTGGCTATGGCATAGTTTACAAAGGAATTTTTCACAATGAACGCGTAGTTGCCATAAAGAAAGCGAGATTATTAGATGAGAGCCAAATCGAGCTATTTATCAACGAGGTCATAATTCTAACTCATGTCTGTTGAATTCAACACCGACTCTGATGTCGGTAACTTTCCGGAGAACCGGAGAAGGCTCAAGAAGCACCCGGATAGGTGCGAAGCACTACGGAACGTATGGGAAGTTCCCGGAGGATGCAAGACTTCACAAGAAGTATTTGGAAGGATATGGAAGACCCCGAAACGTTCCGGATGGCTATGGTACAACCCGGAACTCTCCGGAAGGTGCAAGAAGGTCCCGGAAGGCTCCGGAAGGCTTTGGAACGTCCCGGAACATCCCGGACCATCCCGGATGGTTCCGGAAGAGGCTTGAACGTCCTAGAGAAGCCTAGGACATTGGAGAAGATCCATGACAAGCCTAGAGTAGTGGAGAACCTTACGGAATAATCTAGAAACCCATTAGAGTAGGATAGCTTGTAGAATTCTCTAGAACTCCCATGTATCTTCCTTAGTGGAGTAGGGATCTAGAATCTTCCTTTTGAGGGGGTGGAAGCCATAGGCTAACACCTATAAATAGGGGATAGGCCTTTTGTGGGTAAGTGTATTTGGTGAGTCAAGTACCAAGAGTGTCCAGAGAGTGAGTGGTCACTTTGTGAGTTATAATCTAGTGTAGTAGGTTGCAAGTGTGTGCATTAACCACTTGTACATTGTCCTTGTGTAAGTATTGTTAAGTAATAGTAATAGTGTCTTATTATTATTACTTGAAGTTTGCCAATTGGGGTACCGAAAAACCAACAATTTGGTATCAGAGCGGTACGACCCAGGATTGTGGGAACCGCTACTGAGGTATTGTTCTAAGCGTTGTTCGGGATCGTTGAAGGTGCACAGTAGGAGACTGTGAAGCTCGTGGTGGGAGACCAAGCTTACTTGGTGACGTGCAAGGAGGCAGTACCAAGTCACGATGGCAGATCCGACAAGCGCATTTGGTGGAGTCAGGAGACTCAACAATAGCAATTACAAGTATTGGCGAACTTGTATGCAGTCATACTTACAAGGACAAGAGTTGTGGAATATTGTGGGTGGTAGCGAGACCACGCCACCGGAGAAAGAAGATGCTCAAGCATTCCGCAGATGGGAAGCCAAAGCCGGGAAGGCTATGTATGCACTAAAGATCAGCGTGGAGGACGAACTTTTGGAGCATGTCGAGGATGCACAAACTCCAAAAGAAATATGGGACACGTACGCGGCGCTATTTTCGAGGACTAATGAGGCTCGTCTATAGATGCTCGAGAATGAGCTAATGTCAACCACACAGCAAGATTTAAATGTAAGTCAGTACTTCTATAAAGTTAAATCTCTTTGCCATGAAATCTCAAAGTTAGATCTTGACTCAAAGATTAACGAGTAAAGGATGAAAAGAATAATCATCCATGGATTGAGGCCCGAGTTTAAGGGGTTAGTTACGGCAATTCGTGGTTGGGCCACACAACCATCTCTATTAGAATTAGAGAGTTTGTTGGCCAGCCAAGAAACGTTGGATAAGCATACATCTAGGTCATTAACTCCGAAGTCAGTGGAAACGGAGGAGGCATTGTTCAGTCACAGAGGTCGAGGAAGACAACAAGGACCTGTGGCAAGGTGGAGAAAGAACGAGAACCAAGACGACCAGGAAGATCCGAGGTATAAAGGATTCACTCGTTCAGGGGGAGCGAGACCACGAGATGAAGATGATGCTCGACTAGACAATTGGAGGCGTAATAATGAATGCTACAACTGCGGTCGCAAAGGGTATTTTCTAAAAGACTGTCCCTTCCAGAAAAAGGTTATAGAAGGTAATGGAGTCACTGTTGAAGACTCATACGATATTGAAGATGAGTGGGACATGGAAGCATCATTCGCAGATATAAAGATTCATAAAGACGATCCAGAAGAAGAAGAATGGTTTGAAGACCATGCATATCCTGTTATTGAGGAAAACTGGGTTGATGAAGCAGAAAGCGAAGAAGAGATCGACTTCGATGAAGGACGATGGTTGAAGATTTAGCTGCAAATCTTAATGTTGGATGTAAGAATAGTCTAGATGACTATGACGCAGTTAGAGCGTTAACGAGCTTGGTCAAAGCCGACGTAGAAGAAGTGATCGGTGAGATAAACGATGCAGATTTGGATGCTCCGAAGCTTGTGGATGAAAGGACATCGGAGATTAAGGAGGAGCATTATAAAAAAGACTCAACCGTTGAGCGAGGTAAGTCTACGATAGTAACGCTCTCATCATGTCTTGATGCGTTTAACTTGAGTTCCTTCGAGACGTCAAAGAGCACAAACGAAAGATACGATCTTAAGAAAGAACTTTGGCCAAAACGACGCGATAACAAAGAAGCCACACTTCACAATGGAGTTGGCAATGGCTTACTTAAAAAGTCGTATCGCGACACGGAAGAACAACTCGAGGTTGAAGCTCTTCGAAGGAAACCACTTGTAAGGTTCAAGAAGAAAGAGTCAGCGTTGAGGGGGAGTGTTCAATTCAACACCGACTCTGATGTCGGTAACTTTCCGGAGAACCGGAGAAGGCTCAAGAAGCACCCGGATAGGTGCGAAGCACTACGGAACGTATGGGAAGTTCCCGGAGGATGCAAGACTTCACAAGAAGTATTTGGAAGGATATGGAAGACCCCGAAACGTTCCGGATGGCTATGGTACAACCCAGAACTCTCCGGAAGGTACAAGAAGGTCCCGGAAGGCTCCGGAAGGCTTTGGAACGTCCCGGAACATCCCGGACCATCCCGGATGGTTCCGGAAGAGGCTTGAACGTCCTAGAGAAGCCTAGGACATTGGAGAAGATCCATGACAAGCCTAGAGTAGTGGAGAACCTTACGGAATAATCTAGAACCCATTAGAGTAGGATAGCTTGGTAGAATTCTCTAGAACTCCCATGTATCTTCCTTAGTGGAGTAGGGATCTAGAATCTTCCTTTTGAGGGGGTGGAAGCCATAGGCTAACACCGATAAATAGGGGATAGGCCTTTTGTGGGTAAGTGTATTTGGTGAGTCAAGTACCAAGAGTGTCCAGAGAGTGAGTGGTCACTTTGTGAGTTATAATCTAGTGTAGTAGGTTGCAAGTGTGTGCATTAACCACTTGTACATTGTCATTGTGTAAGTATTGTTAAGTAATAGTAATAGTGTCTTATTATTATTACTTGAAGTTTGCCAATTGGGGTACCGAAAAACCAACAATTTGGTATCAGAGCGGTACGACCCAGGATTGTGGGAACCGCTACTGAGGTATTGTTCTAAGCGTTGTTCGGGATCGTTGAAGGTGCACAGTAGGAGACTGTGAATCTCGTGGTGGGAGACCAAGCTTACTTGGTGACGTGCAAGGAGGCAGTACCAAGTCACGATGGCAGCTCCGACAAGCGCATTTGGTGGAGTCAGGAGACTCAACAATAGCAATTACAAGTATTGGCGAACTTGTATGCAGTCATACTTACAAGGACAAGAGTTGTGGAATATTGTGGGTGGTAGCGAGACCACGCCACCGGAGAAAGAAGATGCTCAAGCATTCCGCAGATGGGAAGCCAAAGCCGGGAAGGCTATGTATGCACTAAAGATCAGCGTGGAGGACGAACTTTTAGAGCATGTCGAGGATGCACAAACTCCAAAAGAAATATGGGACACGTACGCGGCGCTATTTTCGAGGACTAATGAGGCTCGTCTACAGATGCTCGAGAATGAGCTAATGTCAACCACGCAGCAAGATTTAACTGTAAGTCAGTACTTCTATAAAGTTAAATCTCTTTGCCATGAAATCTCAAAGTTAGATCTTGACTCAAAGATTAACGAGTAAAGGATGAAAAGAATAATCATCCATGGATTGAGGCCCGAGTTTAAGGGGTTAGTTACGGCAATTTGTGGTTGGGCCACACAACCATCTCTATTAGAATTAGAGAGTTTGTTGGCCAGCCAAGAAACGTTGGATAAGCATACATCTAGGTCATTAACTCCGAAGTCAGTGGAAACGGAGGAGGCATTGTTCAGTCACAGAGGTCGAGGAAGACAACAAGGACCTGTGGCAAGGTGGAGAAAGAACGAGAACCAAGACGACCAGGAAGATCCGAGGTATAAAGGATTCTCTCGTTCAGGGGGAGCGAGACCACGAGATGAAGATGATGCTCGACTAGACAATTGGAGGCGTAATAATGAATGCTACAACTGCGGTCGCAAAGGGTATTTTCTAAAAGACTGTCCCTTCCAGAAAAAGGTTATAGAAGGTAATGGAGTCACTGTTGAAGACTCATACGATATTGAAGATGAGTGGGACATGGAAGCATCATTCGCAGATATAAAGATTCATAAAGACGATCCAGAAGAAGAAGAATGGTTTGAAGACCATGCATATCCTGTTATTGAGGAAAACTGGGTTGATGAAGCAGAAAGCGAAGAAGAGATCGACTTCGATGAAGGACGATGGTTTGAAGATTTAGCTGCAAATCTTAATGTTGGATGTAAGAATAGTCTAGATGACTATGACGCAGTTAGAGCGTTAACGAGCTTGGTCAAAGCCGACGTAGAAGAAGTGATCGGTGAGATAAACGATGCAGATTTGGATGCTCCGAAGCTTGTGGATGAAAGGACGTCGGAGATTAAGGAGGAGCATTATAAAAAAGACTCAACCGTTGAGCGAGGTAAGTCTACGATAGTAACGCTCTCATCATGTCTTGATGCGTTTAACTTGAGTTCCTTCGAGACGTCAAAGAGCACAAACGAAAGATACGATCTTAAGAAAGAACTTTGGCCAAAACGACGCGATAACAAAGAAGCCACACTTCACAATGGAGTTGGCAATGGCTTACTTAAAAAGTCGTATCGCGAAACGGAAGAACAACTCGAGGTTGAAGCTATTCAAAGGAAACCACTTGTAAGGTTCAAGAAGAAAGAGTCAGCGTTGAGGGGGAGTGTTGAATTCAACACCGACTCTGATGTCGGTAACTTTCCGGAGAACCGGAGAAGGCTCAAGAAGCACCCGGATAGGTGCGAAGCACTACGGAACGTATGGGAAGTTCCTGGAGGATGCAAGACTTCACAAGAAGTATTTGGAAGGATATGGAAGACCCCGAAACGTTCCGGATGGCTATGGTACAACCCGGAACTCTCCGGAAGGTGCAAGAAGGTCCCGGAAGGCTCCGGAAGGCTTTGGAACGTCCCGGAACATCCCGGACCATCCCGGATGGTTCCGGAAGAGGCTTGAACGTCCTAGAGAAGCCTAGGACATTGGAGAAGATCCATGACAAGCCTAGAGTAGTGGAGAACCTTACGGAATAATCTAGAACCCATTAGAGTAGGATAGCTTGGTAGAATTCTCTAGAACTCCCATGTATCTTCCTTAGTGGAGTAGGGGTCTAGAATCTTCCTTTTGAGGGGGTGGAAGCCATAGGCTAACACCTATAAATAGGGGATAGGCCTTTTGTGGGTAAGTGTATTTGGTGAGTCAAGTACCAAGAGTGTCCAGAGAGTGAGTGGTCACTTTGTGAGTTATAATCTAGTGTAGTAGGTTGCAAGTGTGTGCATTAACCACTTGTACATTGTCCTTGTGTAAGTATTGTTAAGTAATAGTAATAGTGTCTTATTATTATTACTTGAAGTTTGCCAATTGGGGTACCGAAAAACCAACAATTTGGTATCAGAGCGGTACGACCCAGGATTGTGGGAACCGCTACTGAGGTATTGTTCTAAGCGTTGTTCGGGATCGTTGAAGGTGCACAGTAGGAGACTGTGAAGCTCGTGGTGGGAGACCAAGCTTACTTGGTGACGTGCAAGGAGGCAGTACCAAGTCACGATGGCAGATCCGACAAGCGCATTTGGTGGAGTCAGGAGACTCAACAATAGCAATTACAAGTATTGGCGAACTTGTATGCAGTCATACTTACAAGGACAAGAGTTGTGGAATATTGTGGGTGGTAGCGAGACCACGCCACCGGAGAAAGAAGATGCTCAAGCATTCCGCAGATGGGAAGCCAAAGCCGGGAAGGCTATGTATGCACTAAAGATCAGCGTGGAGGACGAACTTTTGGAGCATGTCGAGGATGCACAAACTCCAAAAGAAATATGGGACACGTACGCGGCGCTATTTTCGAGGACTAATGAGGCTCGTCTATAGATGCTCGATAATGAGCTAATGTCAACCACACAGCAAGATTTAAATGTAAGTCAGTACTTCTATAAAGTTAAATCTCTTTGCCATGAAATCTCAAAGTTAGATCTTGACTCAAAGATTAACGAGTAAAGGATGAAAAGAATAATCATCCATGGATTGAGGCCCGAGTTTAAGGGGTTAGTTACGGCAATTCGTGGTTGGGCCACACAACCATCTCTATTAGAATTAGAGAGTTTGTTGGCCAGCCAAGAAACGTTGGATAAGCATACATCTAGGTCATTAACTCCGAAGTCAGTGGAAACGGAGGAGGCATTGTTCAGTCACAGAGGTCGAGGAAGACAACAAGGACCTGTGGCAAGGTGGAGAAAGAACGAGAACCAAGACGACCAGGAAGATCCGAGGTATAAAGGATTCACTCGTTCAGGGGGAGCGAGACCACGAGATGAAGATGATGCTCGACTAGACAATTGGAGGCGTAATAATGAATGCTACAACTGCGGTCGCAAAGGGTATTTTCTAAAAGACTGTCCCTTCCAGAAAAAGGTTATAGAAGGTAATGGAGTCACTGTTGAAGACTCATACGATATTGAAGATGAGTGGGACATGGAAGCATCATTCGCAGATATAAAGATTCATAAAGACGATCCAGAAGAAGAAGAATGGTTTGAAGACCATGCATATCCTGTTATTGAGGAAAACTGGGTTGATGAAGCAGAAAGCGAAGAAGAGATCGACTTCGATGAAGGACGATGGTTTGAAGATTTAGCTGCAAATCTTAATGTTGGATGTAAGAATAGTCTAGATGACTATGACGCAGTTAGAGCGTTAACGAGCTTGGTCAAAGACGACGTAGAAGAAGTGATCGGTGAGATAAACGATGCAGATTTGGATGCTCCGAAGCTTGTGGATGAAAGGACATCGGAGATTAAGGAGGAGCATTATAAAAAAGACTCAACCGTTGAGCGAGGTAAGTCTACGATAGTAACGCTCTCATCATGTCTTGATGCGTTTAACTTGAGTTCCTTCGAGACGTCAAAGAGCACAAACGAAAGATACGATCTTAAGAAAGAACTTTGGCCAAAACGACGCGATAACAAAGAAGCCACACTTCACAATGGAGTTGGCAATGGCTTACTTAAAAAGTCGTATCGCGACACGGAAGAACAACTCGAGGTTGAAGCTCTTCGAAGGAAACCACTTGTAAGGTTCAAGAAGAAAGAGTCAGCGTTGAGGGGGAGTGTTCAATTCAACACCGACTCTGATGTCGGTAACTTTCCGGAGAACCGGAGAAGGCTCAAGAAGCACCCGGATAGGTGCGAAGCACTACGGAACGTATGGGAAGTTCCCGGAGGATGCAAGACTTCACAAGAAGTATTTGGAAGGATATGGAAGACCCCGAAACGTTCCGGATGGCTATGGTACAACCCAGAACTCTCCGGAAGGTACAAGAAGGTCCCGGAAGGCTCCGGAAGGCTTTGGAACGTCCCGGAACATCCCGGACCATCCCGGATGGTTCCGGAAGAGGCTTGAACGTCCTAGAGAAGCCTAGGACATTGGAGAAGATCCATGACAAGCCTAGAGTAGTGGAGAACCTTACGGAATAATCTAGAACCCATTAGAGTAGGATAGCTTGGTAGAATTCTCTAGAACTCCCATGTATCTTCCTTAGTGGAGTAGGGATCTAGAATCTTCCTTTTGAGGGGGTGGAAGCCATAGGCTAACACCGATAAATAGGGGATAGGCCTTTTGTGGGTAAGTGTATTTGGTGAGTCAAGTACCAAGAGTGTCCAGAGAGTGAGTGGTCACTTTGTGAGTTATAATCTAGTGTAGTAGGTTGCAAGTGTGTGCATTAACCACTTGTACATTGTCATTGTGTAAGTATTGTTAAGTAATAGTAATAGTGTCTTATTATTATTACTTGAAGTTTGCCAATTGGGGTACCGAAAAACCAACAATTTGGTATCAGAGCGGTACGACCCAGGATTGTGGGAACCGCTACTGAGGTATTGTTCTAAGCGTTGTTCGGGATCGTTGAAGGTGCACAGTAGGAGACTGTGAATCTCGTGGTGGGAGACCAAGCTTACTTGGTGACGTGCAAGGAGGCAGTACCAAGTCACGATGGCAGCTCCGACAAGCGCATTTGGTGGAGTCAGGAGACTCAACAATAGCAATTACAAGTATTGGCGAACTTGTATGCAGTCATACTTACAAGGACAAGAGTTGTGGAATATTGTGGGTGGTAGCGAGACCACGCCACCGGAGAAAGAAGATGCTCAAGCATTCCGCAGATGGGAAGCCAAAGCCGGGAAGGCTATGTATGCACTAAAGATCAGCGTGGAGGACGAACTTTTAGAGCATGTCGAGGATGCACAAACTCCAAAAGAAATATGGGACACGTACGCGGCGCTATTTTCGAGGACTAATGAGGCTCGTCTACAGATGCTCGAGAATGAGCTAATGTCAACCACGCAGCAAGATTTAACTGTAAGTCAGTACTTCTATAAAGTTAAATCTCTTTGCCATGAAATCTCAAAGTTAGATCTTGACTCAAAGATTAACGAGTAAAGGATGAAAAGAATAATCATCCATGGATTGAGGCCCGAGTTTAAGGGGTTAGTTACGGCAATTTGTGGTTGGGCCACACAACCATCTCTATTAGAATTAGAGAGTTTGTTGGCCAGCCAAGAAACGTTGGATAAGCATACATCTAGGTCATTAACTCCGAAGTCAGTGGAAACGGAGGAGGCATTGTTCAGTCACAGAGGTCGAGGAAGACAACAAGGACCTGTGGCAAGGTGGAGAAAGAACGAGAACCAAGACGACCAGGAAGATCCGAGGTATAAAGGATTCTCTCGTTCAGGGGGAGCGAGACCACGAGATGAAGATGATGCTCGACTAGACAATTGGAGGCGTAATAATGAATGCTACAACTGCGGTCGCAAAGGGTATTTTCTAAAAGACTGTCCCTTCCAGAAAAAGGTTATAGAAGGTAATGGAGTCACTGTTGAAGACTCATACGATATTGAAGATGAGTGGGACATGGAAGCATCATTCGCAGATATAAAGATTCATAAAGACGATCCAGAAGAAGAAGAATGGTTTGAAGACCATGCATATCCTGTTATTGAGGAAAACTGGGTTGATGAAGCAGAAAGCGAAGAAGAGATCGACTTCGATGAAGGACGATGGTTTGAAGATTTAGCTGCAAATCTTAATGTTGGATGTAAGAATAGTCTAGATGACTATGACGCAGTTAGAGCGTTAACGAGCTTGGTCAAAGCCGACGTAGAAGAAGTGATCGGTGAGATAAACGATGCAGATTTGGATGCTCCGAAGCTTGTGGATGAAAGGACGTCGGAGATTAAGGAGGAGCATTATAAAAAAGACTCAACCGTTGAGCGAGGTAAGTCTACGATAGTAACGCTCTCATCATGTCTTGATGCGTTTAACTTGAGTTCCTTCGAGACGTCAAAGAGCACAAACGAAAGATACGATCTTAAGAAAGAACTTTGGCCAAAACGACGCGATAACAAAGAAGCCACACTTCACAATGGAGTTGGCAATGGCTTACTTAAAAAGTCGTATCGCGAAACGGAAGAACAACTCGAGGTTGAAGCTATTCAAAGGAAACCACTTGTAAGGTTCAAGAAGAAAGAGTCAGCGTTGAGGGGGAGTGTTGAATTCAACACCGACTCTGATGTCGGTAACTTTCCGGAGAACCGGAGAAGGCTCAAGAAGCACCCGGATAGGTGCGAAGCACTACGGAACGTATGGGAAGTTCCTGGAGGATGCAAGACTTCACAAGAAGTATTTGGAAGGATATGGAAGACCCCGAAACGTTCCGGATGGCTATGGTACAACCCGGAACTCTCCGGAAGGTGCAAGAAGGTCCCGGAAGGCTCCGGAAGGCTTTGGAACGTCCCGGAACATCCCGGACCATCCCGGATGGTTCCGGAAGAGGCTTGAACGTCCTAGAGAAGCCTAGGACATTGGAGAAGATCCATGACAAGCCTAGAGTAGTGGAGAACCTTACGGAATAATCTAGAACCCATTAGAGTAGGATAGCTTGGTAGAATTCTCTAGAACTCCCATGTATCTTCCTTAGTGGAGTAGGGATCTAGAATCTTCCTTTTGAGGGGGTGGAAGCCATAGGCTAACACCTATAAATAGGGGATAGGCCTTTTGTGGGTAAGTGTATTTGGTGAGTCAAGTACCAAGAGTGTCCAGAGAGTTAGTGGTCACTTTGTGAGTTATAATCTAGTGTAGTAGGTTGCAAGTGTGTGCATTAACCACTTGTACATTGTCCTTGTGTAAGTATTGTTAAGTAATAGTAATAGTGTCTTATTATTATTACTTGAAGTTTGCCAATTGGGGTACCGAAAAACCAACAATGTCAACCATCGGAACGTGGTAAAGCTTTTGGGGTGTTGTTTGGAGAGTGAAGTGCCGTTACTTGTGTATGAATATGTTTCTAATGGCACGCTTTACGAACATATTCACGAAAATGGTGGAAGGGCTTGGTTATCATGGGAGAATCGTTTAAGGATAGCTATTGAATCCGCTAGTGCACTTACTTATCTTCACTCAGCAGCTTCAAAACCTATCATTCATAGAGACGTGAAGTCGGCTAACATATTAATAGATGAGGATCACGCCACAAAAATATCTGATTTCGGGGCATCTAGGCTCATGCCCATTGATCAAAATCAAGTGACTACGATGGTTCAAGGGACAATAGGGTATTTGGATCCTGAATACTTCCACACGAGCCAGTTAACAGATAAAAGCGACGTATACAGCTTTGGAGTTGTGCTCGCTGAGCTCATAACGGGGAGGAAACCACTTTGCATGGAGAGAGTACAAGATGAAAGAAATCTCGCAACTTTTTTTCTAGTTTCAATGAAACAAGACCGTTTGTTTCAGATACTTGAGCCTAGAGTTGTCAGAGAGGGAACTTTAGAGCAGCTTAAAGCTGTTGGGGATCTTGTAAATAGATGTCTTAACATAAATGGCGAGGAGAGACCTACGATGAAAGAAGTGGCTATGGAGCTAGAAGGATTAAGGAAATATCCGAAACATCCTTGGGCTAGTAAAAATCAAGATGGCCAAGACGAGATTGTGAGCTTAATGGGTAATCAGAGGGAAGAATCAGACCTCTATGATGTTTCGATATACCAATACACGAGCAGCATGGACATGTCCGGTCAGTATAGTTTGGATACACGTTCAATATTTCCCGCCAATAGTCCCCGATAAGGCGATAATCAACTACACAACTCTCATTAATTAGCAACAACAAGTTGAAGGGACATGGTTCATGGTTTTCTATTTTGTGTAATTTGTTAATATTTGTATTTCATGATTTCGCTATCTCTATTTTGTGTAATTTGTTACTAATATTTTGTATTTCATGAACTTTCTTTTTTCTCAATTGTTCATTAACCTGCATTTGTAAATGTTGGGTTTGATTATTGGAACTCTGCTTATTTGTTTATAATATGATTGATACCATCATATGTTTTATTTATATTGAACTTTAGAACTTTGTTTTTGAAGTTTTATACTTCAATTATTTAATTAGTTAAGTCCATTTTATAAAATATGTCTTACATTATGGCTAATAAAAATGTCCTTAGAGGTTTCATATGGATGATGATACGGGGAAAAAGGCAACGGAAATAAAAATAGAGAAGAGAGATAGAAATGGATAGGTATATTATCCACCACCTAACGGAATCCACCGAAAGGATACAGGATTAAGCAACTCACCACCTTTGGAATCCACCAAAAGGATACAGAGTTGGATAATGTTCACTACTCAATGGAATCCACCAAAGAGAGAAAGAACAAGAAACAAGCACTAAGCTTTATGTTTATAAATTCACTCAAAACTCAACCTGTTTTACAATGGCATCTTCTAGGGTATTTATAGATTACTTGGAACATCCTTCCAAGCTTAGGAAAACTAAAAGTACAAAAATATAAGACTAACAATAATTATTGAGAGATAAGATAGCCTAGAAATATTAAAAGACATTAGAAACATGAATACTAGACAATTTTCGGATGAATCTGACTTTCAAACTGTCCTTCACCAAAACATTCACAACTCTCACTAGAAAGCTCCAAATGGTGATCCGAAAGAAGTTGTAGAAACTAGACTCAGAGGCCTATTTAATGATATTTTTCTTGTAATTTTTGGACAAAACGTCAGAGAGATACACTCCTTTAAAGTGGACTGATTTTACTGAAATTGTCAAATACCAATCACTTGGTTCCGGCATCAGATGAGGTCAATCTATTAAAGAGGTCACTTCCTGTAAGGTCATTTTATTGAAAAGTAATCACATACATAGAAATGTCAATCTTCGTAGAAGAACTGATTGGATTTAAATTGCCTGATTGGATTAAAATTCATTTAAATACAATATTAAATACTATTTCTGTCCCTAAATGAGTGTCCAAATTTCATTTAGCTGAAAATCTCAACTTTTTGTATAATTTGGTGGCAAAGATTCATATATAATCATGTAATCTCCTTTCCAAACATTTAGTTTTGCACGTATAAAGAGACCAGTGAAAAAAATTTCGAAAAAAAAACATTTAGGGATAAAGTTATGTTAAAAAAAAACACTCATTTTGGGACAATTATTTTTTGAAAATGGACACTCATTTAAGGACTGAGGGAGTAATTATTTTTTAAAAGGACCCCTTCAAAATTAAGGGTCCCTGAGAACTCGCTCACCAGACTCCTCCATAAGGGTCGGCTATGGTGAGAGGTAGTGGTGGCAAGTGGCGGTTGAAGTTGGTGTTGGAAATATTGATCTAAGGTGCGCTTTGAGTGAGTCCACTTGTTGGTTCTCAAAGCGGTTGATCAAAGTCAATATTTGTAAATTTGATGTGGATTTCAAAGTTATAATTGTGAATTTGGATATTTCCATTTATGGTAAAATCCATAGTTCAAATAGTTACTAGTTAAAGTTATTCCTATTTAAAGATAAAGAAAATACTTTATACTTTATAGTATTATTTTGGATTAATCTAATATAAATTAAGTAAGTATTTTCTTGTCATCTTTTATTGTTGATGTAAAGGGTTGCAGCAGAATTAACAGTAAATTGTAACCGGATAGGCAATTAATTGAACCAACGACGACTAATTGACCCAATTCGAATCTACAAATTAGGGTTTGGCAAGAACAACACCAAGATTGATGAGATTCTTGATTACACAC
Organism: Campanula takesimana; assembly: GCA_026119855.1. Taxonomy (NCBI): domain Eukaryota; kingdom Viridiplantae; phylum Streptophyta; class Magnoliopsida; order Asterales; family Campanulaceae; genus Campanula; species Campanula takesimana. The sequence continues at coordinate 1,388,008 of JAOWBW010000074.1, forward strand.
AAACCAACAATGGCTTCTAGGGTTTGAACCCACACTTGCAAAGCAAACTTATAAAATAAATAATAAAAAAACGTTGTTCAATACAAAGAAAGAAAAGAGTATTTATAACCTAGGAAATAATAAAACCCTATTCTAAAAAGGACTCCTAAAGTTTACCAAAAGACCAAAACAAATAAGGAAAATAAAATAAACTTGTTCCAGAAAATCAAGTCGGAAATCAATTCACGCATCAGGACTTAAAGGTCCGGTCGGGTGTGCTACTGGATGGATCCGGGCGAACCTGGCTTGGTCCGGCCGGGTTGTCTTCTTGGTTATCAGTTGATACATCAATTGTGGAATACTTTATTTGTTTGTATTGAAATTCTAATTGGTTACAATTATAATGATTTAACTTAAGTAATTAATCTTAATCTAAATAAGATTAATTTAAGCAGGCATTTTAATTAATAAAGGAGTCAAATTCTACTGAAAGTCAAATAACACATTTAGGTTGGTTAAGTGTATTGTATTCGGTCATTTTTTTAAGAGAAAATTACCACCTAATCCCTCATCCTAACTGAAACTACCATCTAGTCCAAGGCAATATTTTCGTTTACCACCTAGTCCAGACCAATATTTTCGTTTACCATAAGGTCCATTAACATACTGAAATCCCAAAACTACCCCTCCTTCAATTAAAACAACAACCTCTCCCCTCTCCTCCCATTCGACGCAAACATACGTTCTCTCTCTACTCTCTCACTACGTTCTCTCTCTACCCAACCTACTTCCAGCGAACTCCATTCTCCCATCTCCGGCGACCCTTCGCTCCCCTTCCTTCGGCGACGTCTTCGCTCCCCTTCCTCCGGCAACGTCTTCGCTCCCCTTCCTCCGGCGACACCTCCACTCTTTATTTCCGGCGATCTCTTCCATCCCTCACCTACGTCGGCTGTCCCTCTTCGTTTCCAATCTTAACTCTATCTCTCCATATTCCGGCCACGCCTCTCAGTTTCATCCAAATCTGGATCTTCAACGATCAGTCACTGCTGTTCGACCACAATCCGGCACCAACATTTTCCCCCTTCCTCGTTCCAAAGCCTTCCTTGCGTGGCAGATCTAGAAACTTCAGGTCCTCACAACTCCTCATCTTCTCTGACCGGCTCAAACGAAGTTCAGATATGTGATGATTTCGGCTCAAACAGAAAGGAAAGGTGTGAATTTTTTTTAATAGGAGAAAACATTAAAATCTTGGTCTCAAAATGAATGTCCAAATTTGTTTAAATTTCACCCATGCTTTTTCTGAATTCAAAATTAGGGACTAAATTTAGGGCTTCAATTTGTATTAAAAATTTCAATTAATTATTATATGAATTTGACCTGTTTTGATTTATTTAATTATTTAATGTCTGTCCTGCTTAGAAATTGGGTGAAATTGGGATAGCTGACAAGGAATTTGAAGAAGGGCTATTCCGAAGATGTGGGTTGTTCTCTCTAGTATAAAAACAGGGATATCATGTTCACATAAATAATGTATAGGTTCAAGCTTCAAATTAGCTTTGCAAACACATGTTCTGTTCTGATGTTCATATCAAATTCAATAGTTTATTTCTTAATGTTGATTAAATGTTTGTTACTTGGTTTGTTCTTGGAACAACTGCTTTTGGAACAATTGTTTTTGGAACAACTGTGAAGTTGTCTTTGGAAAACTTGCGAACTTGTTTTGAGCCACTTAGTTGATTCGGTTTGCTAAGTTTACAGTTATTTCTTCAAACAATTGTGAACATCTCAGTTATTGGCTGACAACTGGAGTTGGTCGTGTTATTAGTAGTTTAGTTGACAACTGACAACTGTGAACTAACCAATAAAGTCTCAGTTGTTCGGTCGTCGTAGTCGGACGTGTCCGTAGTATTTTAGTTGAACTTGTGCGAACTAACCAATAAAGTCTCAGTTGTTCGTGTTGGTGTTGGTGCCCTAGGCACGTTTGTTGAACGTTGTAAGTTATCATGATAATAAAGAGATAATAGGATTATTATTGTGGCTCGTGTTTGCTTATAATAATCTCCGTCCCTAGAGCTTCTTAAGCACTAGTATAAAGGCTAAATGATCATGGGATGATCATGTTAGATTTATGGGTACTTGTTTGGAACAAGGTACTGGACATGACCCGCGGTATGAGATTTATGTCATGGTCGATGTCATATATAAATCTCATATTAGTTATGTCATTTGAATCTTTAGACATGAAGTTATTATAGTCTTCCACTTGATGAAAATTATGTTTGACATATTCAAACGCTGCCTTAACACGGTAGTTATAAAGGGTATGATTGGCATGATTGGATTCACGTAGGGAAGAATAATAAGCCAAATGGATTTGTCCCTCTTCGGAGAGATGTCAAGCTTGGGCCCCTCGAAGGAATGATGTTGGTGAAATGTTTGGCCAAACCCAAATGGATTGATTGGATCAATGTCATTTGGATTATCAACATATTCGGAATCGAGAAAGTATTGAACAATATAAGTTGACTTGTTGACCATGACTTGTGTTCAATGACATCGGAGACAAAGGGATTATGACATGTTCTAAAAGGAATACGAACTTGTATCTAGTTATACTATTTGGGTAGGTATGACGGTTTGCTAGAACCTAATCATATCTTATGGTTTCATGTTTGAACCCATTGCCAACTTAGTGTAATCCTAGAGGGTCACACACAAATACAACGAATCGTAAAGGACTAAATGGGAATTATGGAAAAATATCAGTGTTTGGCTCTGGCACGGTCGTGCGCCTTAAAATGGCACGGTCGTGCCATAAATCCAAACCAAGGCAAACCTGTCGACATGATTGGCACGACCGTGCCAAATTACCAAGCACGACCGTGCCGAAAATGGGCGGCTGGGGAATTCGCGCGGACTAGATGGCACGACCGTGCCAGATTGTAGGGCACGACCGTGCCAGTCAAGTCGGCCAGAATTCCTTGTTGCCTAATTTGGTGACGGGATTTAGGTTTCCTAAGTCCTTAAGGGTTAAGGATTAGGACCTATTTAAGGATCCTTTCAGCAGTCATTAAGCACATGATTATGAGTGCCTCCATAAGGTTTTGAGAGGTTATTTTCTTGTTCTAAGATCCAAAAAGTGAAGAACAAGAATATTCATAATTCCATATAGTTCTTACAATTGTGAAAGTGTGTTTCATAATTTGGTCTAACAACCAAGATCAAGTGTTCTTGATATTCGTTCGTGGTGTGGATACCGCTAGAGGGTGAAACTTATCATCTTCATAAGTTCGTGATTCTTGCTTTGTTCGTGATCAAGATTTCAAGCCTCCATCGAATTCAAGGTTGCAAAATCAAAGGCATCAAGGGTTAGTGTTCTAGTATTCATTATGTTGTATTTGACTTAATCATATGAATGGATCTATGGGCTTTGGGTTTCATAAATTTTAAATGCTTAATTCCACTGCGCATGTTAGATCGAAACCCAACAGTTCGAACTTGTGCGAACATGTTATTGGAACAATTGCGAACTTACAATTACGAACTTGTTATTGGAACAATTGCGAACTTACAATTGTGAATAAACAATTGTGAACTTACAATTGCGATCATACAATTGCGAACTTACAATTGTGAACTTACAATTACGATCTTACAATTGCGAACTTGTTTTTGGAACAAGTGCGAACTTGTTAATGGAACAATTGTGAACTTACAATTGTGAACTTACAAGTGCGAACTTACAATTGCGATCTTACAATTGCGAACTTACAATTGCGAACTTGTTTTTGGAACAAGTGCGAACTTGTTATTGGAACAATTGCGAACTTACAATTGAGAACTTACAATTGTGAACTTACAAGTGCGAACTTACAAGTGCGATCTTACAATTGCGAACTTACAATTGCGAACTTGTTTTTGGAACAAGTGCAAATTTGTTTTTGGAACAAGTGCGAACTTGTTATTGGAACAATTGCGAACTTGCAATTGCGAACTTGTTCTTGGAACAATTGCGAACTTACAATTGGAACAAGAACAAATTTACATTTTTCTTGGAACAAATGCGAACTTACAACTGTGAACTTGTTCTGAAACAACTGTGAATTTGTTCTTGAAATTTTTTTTTTTTTTAATAAAATGTGAATTTGTTGCTAAGAGCTTTTAATTTGTTCTTGTAGAAAATGTGTAGTTGTTTTTTAAATAAAGAATGATTGTTTTTTTTCAAAAAAATAAAATAGACAATGAAAAATGGTCGTCCGAGGTGGTCACCGGAAAATGGTCGTCGGAAAAAGGTGGCCGGAGGTGGTGGCCGGAAAATGGTCGCCGGTGATAGTCACTGGAAAAGGTGGCCGGAAAACGGTGGCCGAAAGTAGTCGCCGGAAAATGGTCGCCGGAGGCGGCCGGAAAAAGGTGACCGGAGGTGGTCGCCGGGAAAAGGTGGCCGGAGGTGGTCGCCGGAAAAAGGCGACCGGAGGTGGTCGCCGGAAAAGGTGACCGGAGGTGGTCGACGGGAAAAGGTGGCCGGAAATGGTGGTCGCCGGAAAAGGTGGCCGGAGGTGGTCGCCGGAAAAGGTGGCCGGAGGTGGTCACCAGAAAATTGTGGCCGGGGGTGGTCACCGGAAAATGGTGGCCGGAAAATTGTGACCGGAGGTGGTTGACGGAAATGGTGGCCGGAACATGGTCGCCGGAAAACGGTAGCCGGAGGTGATCGCCGGAAAATGGTGGCCGGAGGTGGCCGCCGGAAAACGGTGGTCGGAAAATTGTGGCCGGAGGTGGTCGTCGGAAAATGGTCGCCGGAGACGGTGGCCGGAAATGGTCGCCGGAAATGGTCGCCGGAAAACATTTCCGGAAAAGTGGCCGGAAAAAGGTTGCCGGAGGTGGTGGTCGGCCGGAGGTGGTGGCCGGTCGGTCAAAGTTGTTGACCGGTGAGAAGGTGAAAGGTTGAGGAGGGAGGGGTAATCATGTAATTTCCAGTCATTTAGTAAGGGCATTCATGCCCTTTTAATATCCCTTGGACTAGGTGGTAATATTGAAAATACCTTGGACTAAGTGGTAGTTTAAATTCTAATGAGGGACTAAATGGGAGTTGCCCCTTTTTTTTAAAGGTAATTGACCGAGATATACAATTCAAAATGAAAATGGTCACCATGCATGCTATGTGATGTACTTGGATGGGACTTCTAACCAAGTTAAAAGCTAACAGGGAGTTTCCTAACACCAGCATTATTTTAGAGAAGCCTAGGAAGAATGGAACGGCAGTAAGAAAAATTACGAGAGGTATTGTGCGGATTGTTATGGCAGTGCTGCGCACATAGTACATCTGAACTGGTGTTACTTCCTCTGTCGTCTGTTCATGATCTTTCCTACTCTATGGTTGATGAATACCTTTTTCTCTGGTGTAACAATCCTTAATTTGTGGTGAGATTGCGTGAGACTTAGGCGAAGTGGGATAGCAGGCGCAAGTAGATCTATACTTGTGTGGGCAGACTTTGGTACTAATCTTGAGGTTTTATCCTCAGAGGAATTTGTCAGTATCCGAAATCGCACGAGTAGGAGGCAATAATTTCTCTTAGGAGAGTCTTATTCAGGCGACTCGATCTAAGTGAAAGTTAGGCGACTCGATCTGTAGCGACCCCAAAACCCGTTTCTATTTATTTTATAATTTTGGGGATTTTTGTTTGACTTATATGTGCATTTTATGTGTTGCATCATATTTTATGATTTGCATATCATACTTGATTATTTGTGTTATTTACTTAGTTGGTAAAAATAATGATTAAAGGAGTTAAATGATTAAGTTAAAACTTTAGGGTCCTAGTTGAAATTATAAGTTTAGGGGTTAAAGGGTTAACTTGGAAAGTTGGGTGATCAAAATCCAAAAATGGGTAAGATATTTAAAGAACTTTCCTTCTTTCTTTCATTCACTGTGTTATTTTCTTCTTCTGCAACTTTCTCTACGTTTCAACTTAGGTTAAGAAAGAAAAGGTAAGTTCGACTCATTTCGATTTAATTCTTTTTATTTACTTACCCGTTTTAAAAACTAATCATATAAAAATGATCAGGGCGTCGAGTAGGTCATTTCTAGCCGAACAAAACTTATTTCAGCGATACTTTTTCTGGAACTAGGTAAGTTACTAATTCCCCTTTAAATGTTAAAATAGTCATATATGCTATATATGATACTCCTACTTGTTAATTTTGTGATTTGGGTAATATTTGCTATACTTGTAATTTTGGGACAACGGGAGTATATGAACTTAGTTATAGCTAGTGTTGAAATGGTTTAGAAACCATATTGAAATCTTAATGAAAGTTGCTAATGTTGTGACTAATGTTGGGTAGTATCTTGTGTATATATGTTATGCTTGTGAAACAAAAGGAGTAAACTTTGGTTAAGTTTTTAGGCCTGCCGGGTGATGTGGGCGGCCGCCCAAAAATGGGTGTGCGGCCGCACATCTATCTGAAGGGTTTTCTTCTTGGGACAGAGCATTTTGGGCGGCCGCACAGTCCTGTTTGGGCGACCGCCCAGTTGTCTGAAAAAGTTTAGAGTTTTCAACTAAGGGGTTTAGAGATCAACCTTGGTCTAGTTTTTGGGTAGTGTCCTAAAGTACTTAGATGATTGTTGTGGAATGTTAGTAATGGATTAAATGTCCTTTTTATGGACTCTTTATAAGGATTCTTTGTTGGGTTTTGAGCAAACATGCGCAGCGGAATGAAACCCAAAAGCCTAGATCCGATCACGATGATTAAATTAATATGGAGATGAATTTAGAACACTAACCGTGACGGAGCTTTAAAATTCTGAGATCTTCAATCTTCGTTCTTCGCGCTTCTTCGAATCACGAACGTAGGAACGACCGCAAAACTTGGATCAAGAACTTTGAAGGAGTTGATGCCAACGCCCTCTATGTTTATCCACACGCGAACGAATTTCAAGAACGATTCTTGAACCGGATTGCTAGACCCAATAGAAACTCTTTCTACTTTGAAGGCTATATGGAAAATCAATGTTCTTGTTCTTGAGGAAGAAGAAGAACTTGTTTTTCTCTCTCTCGGAGGCTTTCTAATTGATATGGAATCAATACATACTGATTAGGTCGTTGTTAGAGGTTTATATACTTATTAGTCCTAAACCGTTAGGAGAAATAGGTTAAAACCCGTCACAACACGAAATCAGTTTTTGGGCCCGAACAGGGCCTGCTCGGCCGAGTCCTTTAAGGTGCTCGGCCGAGCACCTTTGCTCCAGAAAATCTGACCTTCTGATTTCCCATGCTCGGCCGAGTCATATGAGGTGCTCGGCCGAGCACCACCAGAATTCCGATTTTAGCCTTTTGAACAATTCGTCCTTTTGTGTGTGACCCCATAGGATTATATTAAGTTGGCAATGAGCCCAAACACATTTGTGCTCATAAATCATGAGCGGACTCTAGCAAGCCATCGTGACTACCCAATTAATATAACTTGTATAAGTTCGTGAATCCTTTATAGAACATATTACAATCTCTTTGTTTCACGATGTCTATTGAACGTAAGCCATGGTCAATGGTCAACTTACAATGTTCAATGCTTTCTCGATCCAGAATGTATTGATAGTACAAATCTTATTTGAGCACGGCCATGCATTTCATCAACACCATTCTTCGAGTGGCCAAAGCTTGACATCTCTCTCTTACGAGGAACAAATCCCTTCTTGATTTATTACCTTTCCCTACATGAATCCGATTACGCCAATCACATTCTTTATAGCTACCCGATTAGGGGTAATGTTTGAATATGTCAAACGTAATGTTCATCGAGTGGAAGACTGTGATAATCTCAGGTCTAAAGATTCCAGTAATATAACTATATGAGACTTAATTATGACATTGTGACCATGACATAAATCTCATATGGGTCAGTCCAGTATTTGGTCTCCAACAAATACCCATAAGTTTAATTGTATCCCATACACCATAATCATCATATGATTATCCATTAAACTTATACTAACAATTAATCATAATTATCAGGGACGGGGATTATTATAATAAACATGCAAATGATATAATAATCAAACATTCAATATCTTTAATATATAAATAACATTAATCGTTTTACAAAACGTGCCTAGAGCATACAACACCAACAATCTCCCACTTGCACTAGGCCTAATTAATGTATCGAATACCCATAGACCTAACATGACCATCATGCTTTGCTTGTGGAAGACCCTTTGTCAATGGGTCGGCAATGTTATCATCAGTTGGTACTCTGCATATATTCACGTCACCTCTGTTAATGATTTCTCGAATGACATGGTAACGCCTAAGTATGTGTTTGGACTTCTGATGGTTTCTTGGTTCCCTTGCTTGAGCAATAGCACCATTATTATCACAATAAAGGTCTATTGGATCAGCAATGCTAGGAACTACCTCTAGTTCAGTTATGAACTTCTTGATCCAAACAGCTTCTTTAGCAGCATCGGATGCAGCAATATACTCAGCTTCCGTTGTAGAATCAGCGACAGTACTTTGCTTAGAACTCTTCCAGCTAACAGCACCTCCATTAAGCACAAATACAAATCCAGATTGCGATCTAAAATCATCCTTGTCGGTTTGAAAGCTTGCATCTGTGTAACCACTTACAACAAGATCACCTTCCACACCTCCATACACCAAGAACGAATCTTTAGTCCTTCGCAAGTACTTAAGAATCGTCTTGACTGCAATCCAATGATTTTCACCAGGATTTGATTGGTATCTACTCGTCATGCTTAAAGCATACGAGACATCGGGTCTAGTACATATCATGGCATACATGACTGATCCAATTGCAGAAGCATATGGAATCCCAATCATTCTCTTATGCTCATCAGTTGTCTTAGGACACTGATTCTTGCTTAGAGTTATGCCATGTCCTACTGGCAAATTTCCTCTCTTAGAGTTTTCCATGCAGAATCTCTTAAGAACTTTGTCAATATATGTATCTTGACTTAAACCAATCAATTTCTTGGATCTATCACGATAGATCCTAATGCCAAGGATATAAGCGGCTTCTCCCATATCTTTCATAGAGAAACATTTTCCTAACCAAGTCTTTACAGACTGTAGTGCGGGAATGTCGTTTCCTATGATCAATATGTCATCAACATATAGTACCAGAAATAATACTACGCTCCCACTAATCTTCTTGTAAACGCAAGGTTCATCTTCGTTCTTGATGAAGCCAAACTCTTTGACCGATTCATCAAATCGAAGATTCCAACTCCTAGAGGCTTTCTTCAATCCATAAATGGATCGTTGCAATTTGCATACTTTGTTAGAATTTTCTGGAATTACAAAACCTTCAGGTTGTGTCATGTAAACATCCTCAAGTAAGTTCCCGTTAAGGAACGCTGTTTTGACATCCATTTGCCATATCTCATAGTCAAAATATGCGGCTATGGCAAGTAAAATTCTTATAGACTTGATCATTGCTACGGGCGAAAAGGTTTCATCATAGTCGATTCCATGAATCTGCCTATAGCCTTTTGCTACAAGTCTAGCTTTATAAGTATGCACCTTTCCATCCATGTCAGTTTTCTTTTTGAAAACCCATTTGCATCCTATGGTTTTTACACCTTCGGGCGCATCAATCAAGTTCCAAACTTGATTATCATACATGGATTTAATTTCAGATTCCATGGCTCCAAGCCATTTATCTGAATCAGGAGCGGACATCGCTTCTTGGTAGGAAGTAGGTTCGTCATCAACTATGACTTCTACTTCATCGCTATCCGTCATGAGAAATCCATATCTCTCAGGTTCAGATCGCACCCTACCAGTTCTGCGAGGAACTTGAGTATTCTGAGTAGGTTCCACAACTCTTTGTGAAACTTGTTCAGATCCAACATTTTGTTCCATGTAATTTTCGGGTTCTCGAATTTCTTCGAGATTAATTTTACTCCCACTAATTTCTTTGGAGAGAAACTCTTTCTCTAGAAAGGTACCATGACGGGCAACAAACACTTTGTTTTCCGCGCGGTTGTAAAAGTAATAACCCTTAGTTTCCTTAGGGTAACCAACGAAAATACATTTATCAGATTTAGGTGTGAGTTTGTCAGATATGAGCTTCTTAACAAATGCTTCACAACCCCAAATCTTCATGAAAGACAAACTAGGTTTTCTTCCAGTCCACATCTCATGTGGAGTCTTTGAAACAGATTTTGTTGGAACATTATTTAGTGTTAGTGTAGCAGTTTCTAGTGCATGTCCCCAAAAGGTTAAAGGAAGATCAACTTGACTCATCATGGAGCGGACCATATCCAATAAAGTCCTATTTCTCCGTTCGGACACACCATTCCATTGTGGTGTCCCAGGTGGAGTTAATTGTGAAACAATTCCACAATCTTTCAGATGATTGTCAAATTCTTGGCTTAAATATTCTCCACCACGATCTGATCGAAGTGCTTTAATAGTTTTGCCAAGTTGATTTTGTACTTCATTTTGAAATATTCTAAATATCTCAAAAGATTCACTTTTATGTTTCATTAAGTAGACATAGCCATATCTACTAAAATCATCAGTAAAAGTTATGAAGTATTGATATCCTCCCCTAGCATTGCAACTCATTGGTCCACACACATCAGTATGTATGAGGGCCAATAAGTCATTAGCCCTTTCACTACTCTTAGTAAAAGGTGCCTTAGTCATCTTTCCAAGTAAACATGACTCACAAGTTTCATATGATTCAAAATCATGTGAATCTAGAAGTCCGTCCCCATGGAGTTTTGAGATACGCTTCTCATTAATATGACCAAGACGGCAATGCCACAAATAAGTATGATTTACATCATTAGGTTTGGATTTCTTATTTACATTATAAACATTCTCATTATTCCCATTTTCAACATCAAGAACATAAAGGCCATTAAATGAACATGCAGTACAATAAAGCATATCATTTAAATAAATAGAAAACTTCTTATTTTCAATAAGAAACTTAAAACCTTCATTATCCAAACAAGAAATTGAAATAATATTTCTACTTAAATCCGGAACGTAATAACAATTGTTCAAAACAAGAATTAATCCGCTAGGTAAAATGACATCATATGTTCCTACGGCTAATGCAGCAACTCTTGCTCCATTCCCCACGCGTAGGTCCACTTCGCCATCTTTAAGTAGCCTTCTATTCCTTAGTCCCTGCACATTTAAACAAATGTGAGATCCACATCCAGTATCTAATACCCAGGAGCTAGAAGTAGAAAGTAGAATATCTATAACATAGATACCTGAAGTAGATGCAGTCCCACCGCTCTTCTTCTTCTTTAACTCTTCCTTGTAAACCTTGCAATTTCGTTTCCAATGTCCAATCTCATTGCAGTGGAAACAAATTGCATCCTTTTGGGAAGCAGGTTTAGCCACATTAGCTTTGGCAACAATTGCCTTGCTAATCTTGGGTTTGACAACTTTTGCCTTACCCTTTCCTTTGCCTTTTTGGCCCTTTCCTTCCTTAGACACAATGAGTACAGGAGCGGTCTCTTTACCGATTTTCTTTTCTGCCTGCTTAAGCATCCCATGCAATTCAGACATAGTCTTATCCATCCCTTGCATATTAAAGTTCATGACGAACTGATTATAGCTTTTGGGCAATGAATTAAGAATAAAATCGGTAGCCAACTCAATCTCAATTGGATGGCCAAACCTCTCTAGTTTCTCAAAGTAAGCCTTCATTTTCAAAACATGAGGGCTCACAGACTGTCCTTCGCTCATCTTGCATGAGACTAGGGCAGCTATGGTGTCGAACCTCTCTTGCCTTGCTTGTTCTTGGAACATATCTTTCAATGTAGCAGCAAGGTCAAATGCTTCCAAGTGTTCAAGAATCTTCTGAAGTTCTGAACACATGGCCGCAAGCATAGACAACCCACCTCACGAGAATCATTCACATGTTTCTTGTAGGCGTTTCTCTCATCCTTGGGTGCATTAGAAGCAGGTTCTTCTTCAGGAACGGGCTCATCAAGAATATAGAGCTTATCCTCATGCTTTAGAACAATTCTAAGGCTACGGATCCAATCCGTATAGTTAGCTCCATATTCTTGAAGTTTCTCCTTCTCAAGGATAGATCGCAGTGATAAATTTGTATTCTGAGCCATTATCTACAATTATGCAAACATATAATTAAATATGAGTACCATCTTAATTAAAGATATTAAATTAATAGTATTTTACAAATACTCCCACTAAATTATATAACCTTCATATACATCCAATGTATAATATAATTTGAATGGGCTAAGATCCATATTTCACTTAACTTTGAGTCGGCTAGGGCACGACTGCTCAAAATAAGTATTTAGGTAGACAACTCCTTGTCAATCATATCGTATATGACTCTTAGATCTTTTATGAGATTTTAGATATCGTATATCTAACATGTTTTAATCTCATCTGTGCCTTAGGCCCAAAACTGTTTTGATAGCCTAATTAAGTTAAACCATTTTAAACGTATAGGAATCACTGTTTCCTCATCTTGCTCATAAATGGATAGAATCAATGCACCTACGCTAGGGCGTAACCCACACAAAACTACCCACGTACTCACAAGTGTTTTAATCATGGATTGACACGGAACTTAAATTTTTAAAGAAGGTTCATGACATATAGCATGGTCAATGTTTATAGTCACATAATATAAACACATAAAGCAACGGTTAATAATTTAACTAATCTCATTAATTAAATTAAGATTTCATGTGATTGATTTATGGAGATAAATTCTTTAACACATTATTGAGGGCACGATTGTACGGTCGAAACTAAGCCAGAAGGCATCCACAATCCCGTACCAAATTTAGAAACTAGAAGGAACAACTATGTAAGGTCGAAACTAAGCCAATAGGCATCCACAATCCCTTACATAAAGTAACTCGATTCTAAATTCTTTTGTCCCATCAATTCATTACTTTGACCTTGATATTTGTTTTCAGGAAACACGGTTTCTCAAACCAGCCATCTGACAAACAAATTCAATCCAAAGTGATTTTAAACAAGCCATTTAATTTCAGGAAACACGGTTTCTAAAACCAGCCATCTGAAAAACAAATTCTGTCCAAAATCAACCTTCTCGGTCGAGTCCTTTGAGGTGCTCGGGCGAGCGCCTCTGTGTTCCAGAAAACCCTTTGCTTCTGACGACTCTGCTCGGCCGAGTCTTATAGACTGCTCGGCCGAGCACCACGAACAAAACAGTTTTTCTTGTCGAATTTTAATTCTAAGATTGCTTTCCTGATTCATTTAGGATTTGGTGTTCATAATGATCATATCATCATGTTCATCAAAACCTTGAATAAACGATTTATTCATGAATCAAAGATCATCAACAAATCAATCCAATTAATTTTTGATAATCTAAAGGAACATAATAATCAAATTATTATTGCAATCGTAGATCCCTCATAACGTATTTAAACGGTGCGATTTTATGATTTCAATATATCTCATATACAAACATAAAACTCAGATCACATAAACATCTTGAATCCAAATTCACATAGCATGCCAAAACATATAATCCAATTATATCATTAACATGTTATTATTAAAATAATCATGATGAACGGGGCTCTGATACCACTGTTGGGTTTTGAGCAAACATGCGCAGCGGAATGAAACCCAAAAGCCTAGATCCGATCACGATGATTAAATTAATATGGAGATGAATTTAGAACACTAACCGTGACGGAGCTTTAAAATTCTGAGATCTTCAATCTTCGTTCTTCGCGCTTCTTCGAATCACGAACGTAGGAACGACCGCAAAACTTGGATCACGAACTTTGAAGGAGTTGATGCCAACGCCCTCTATGTTTATCCACACGCGAACGAATTTCAAGAACGATTCTTGAACCGGATTGCTAGACCCAATAGAAACTCTTTCTACTTTGAAGGCTATATGGAAAATCAATGTTCTTGTTCTTGAGGAAGAAGAAGAACTTGTTTTTCTCTCTCTCGGAGGCTTTCTAATTGATATGGAATCAATACATACTGATTAGGTCGTTGTTAGAGGTTTATATACTTATTAGTCCTAAACCGTTTAGGAGAAATAGGTTAAAACCCGTCACAACACGAAATCAGTTTTTGGGCCCGAACAGGGCCTGCTCGGCCGAGTCCTTTAAGGTGCTCGGCCGAGCACCTTTGCTCCAGAAAATCTGACCTTCTGATTTCCCATGCTCGGCCGAGTCATATGAGGTGCTCGGCCGAGCACCACCAGAATTCCGATTTTAGCCTTTTGAACAATTCGTCCTTTTGTGTGTGACCCCATAGGATTATATTAAGTTGGCAATGAGCCCAAACACATTTGTGCTCATAAATCATGAGCGGACTCTAGCAAGCCATCGTGACTACCCAATTAATATAACTTGTATAAGTTCGTGAATCCTTTATAGAACATATTACAATCTCTTTGTTTCACGATGTCTATTGAACGTAAGCCATGGTCAATGGTCAACTTACAATGTTCAATGCTTTCTCGATCCAGAATGTATTGATAGTACAAATCTTATTTGAGCACGGCCATGCATTTCATCAACACCATTCTTCGAGTGGCCAAAGCTTGACATCTCTCTCTTACGAGGAACAAATCCCTTCTTGATTTATTACCTTTCCCTACATGAATCCGATTACGCCAATCACATTCTTTATAGCTACCCGATTAGGGGTAACGTTTGAATATGTCAAACGTAATGTTCATCGAGTGGAAGACTGTGATAATCTCAGGTCTAAAGATTCCAGTAATATAACTATATGAGACTTAATTATGACATTGTGACCATGACATAAATCTCATATGGGTCAGTCCAGTATTTGGTCTCCAACAAATACCCATAAGTTTAATTGTATCCCATACACCATAATCATCATATGATTATCCATTAAACTTATACTAACAATTAATCATAATTATCAGGGACGGGGATTATTATAATAAACATGCAAAGGATATAATAATCAAACATTCAATATCTTTAATATATAAATAACATTAATCGTTTTACAAAACGTGCCTAGAGCATACAACACCAACATTCTTGTGTTCTTGTGATGTGGCTTAGTTCCTTCTTAGATTAAATGCCCCGGGTTTTGTTTAGCAAGTATTCATTACTGTGCTTTTGTAAAGGTCCAGCTGGTCTTGTTGTGGAGTCAGCCAATGGAAGAATTATAGTGGTACAGGTAAGTCCACTATAAGGTTTTCCATTGGAGCTTGTGAGTCAGGCGGTGGAGAATTATAGTGGCACACAAGCCAAGTTCACTATAAGATGTCCACTGTGCCTTTTAGTTTCCCCAGTCCAGATTGGCCTTGGATGGGATGAATTACTCCCTTTGGTGAGTATTTGGGTTATGACTTTGTGTCATATTTCCCTCTCTGGTTACTTGGTTCTATTGGTTATGGTTTGGTTTTCGGGATCCCGACGGCTTCAGCTATTTATGCTGTTCAGATAGTTTTCTCTGATGGGTTTCTCAGATGGTATTCTCATCAGTTATGGTTATTGGGTAAACCTTGGCTTGGTATCCACCGGAGTGTGGGCAATGTGATATATAACTTGATGTTATGTGCTATATGCTATATGATTACGGTTGATATTGTTTCTTTATGATCATCATATCAGCATGTAACGTAGTTGCATTTTAGTAGCTTACTGAGATTCATTCTCACCCTTATTTGTTTACTGTTTTAGATAAAGGCGGGTCCAGGGGATAGGACATTTGGCACGGGAGGACGTTCGGTTGGTAAGAGTTGGGACTTGTTTTGTTGAAGGTTACATTATGTAGATGTAAACCCTTTGGGGTAGAGTACCCGTACTTTCTTATGGTCACATCTATTTTGGTAAATGTTGATGTATGTATATTTGTTTAAAAGTTGTAAGCCTTTGGGCTAAGTACTTTCGTTGTGAAAGTGTTTGTAAAAGGTTGTTTCAAGTTAAGTGAAGTCTTTGAACTTCAAGTGTGTTTTGTTTAACTTTCTAAAAGTATATTTCGAAAATTTTTCTAAAAAGGTTTTATAGCGTCTTCCAATCGTGTCCCGAGCGTGGGGCCAAGTAGGACCACGGGTCTGGGGCGCGACAGTTGGTATCAGAGCTAGGTTGTAGATGGTCTAGAATGACTGAATGACCTAGGAGGGTAGTAGAGTATAGAGTGAGTAACGTTGAGTGTTTGATGCAGGTATTCATTAAAAATGGGTGAAACTGACGGAGATCAGGCCGGCTCTTCGGGGCAAGGGGATGCCAGAGAAGAGGCTCGAATTATGTTTCAGGGAATGTTTGAAGCAGCGATGAAAACTTTAAGTGATCAGAGGCAAGAAAGGGAACAGGTACCACCAAGATATGGCCTAGAACAGTTTCTGAAAATGAAGCCTATGGAGTACGATGGAGAGCCCGATGTATCTAAAACTGAAAGGTGGATTGAATCGATGGAAAAGATCTTTGATGCTTTGAGATGTTCGGAGGAAGATCAAGTCAGGTTTGCTACCTATAAATTGAATGGAGCGGCTGAGCATTGGTGGAAAGCTTTGAAAACAAAATGGGATGAGACTCATGTACCTTATACTTGGGAGAATTTTTTGGGAAAGTTCAAAGAACACTTCATTCCTCGAGTAGATCAAGACAGGAAGGAGATGGAATTTCTTAACTTGGAGCAAGGTTCTATGTCAATTGCTCAATATTCAGCTAAATTTTCAGAGTTGTCCAGATATTGTACTCACCTAGTGGCAACTGAGGAGAGGAAGGCTACGAGGTTTGTGAAATGTTTGAAAACCGTGATTAGAACTCAGCTAGTATCCTATAAGTTGCAAGATTTTCAGGATGCAGTGGATCGAGCTTACCAGGTGGAGCATGACATTGAGGAACATAAAAGGAAAATGGAATTGTTAGGCGCTGGGAAGCAAGTTAGGCAACCACAACGTGGTGAGAGTAGAGGAAATCAAGGTGGATCTTCACAATTTAAAGGGTTTTCTCAAAGACAGTCAGGTAACAGAAATCAAAATAATACTTCAGGGAGTCAGAGTATAGGAGTTTGTAATTATTGTCAGAAACAAGGACATTCAGAAGAGAGATGTTGGAAGAAGCAGGGCAAGTGTTTGAACTGTGGTCAGTTGGGACATTTTCAGAGGGATTGCCCTAAGTATAGGATGCAAGCATCGGGAAGTGTGGTTGGGTCCTCTCAGGGTCAGAAGAGGGATTCCTCAGGCAAGCCTAAGGTTCAGGGTCGTGTTTTTGCTATTTCTCAGCAGCAGGCTTCGGAGTCCTCTAATGTGATAGGAGGTATTATTTATGTGTCTAGGTTGAGGGCACGTACACTTATAGACCCTGGCTCATCGCATTCTTATGTGTCTTTGCATTTTGCTTCTCGATTGCATAAGTCTTCTGAATCTCTGCCTTATGTGTTAGAGGTGTCAACTCCTATAGGGGAGTGTTTGGTGACCAATGAGGTGTTGCATTCTTGTGATGTGCATATACGTGAGCATGTTTTACCTGCTGATTTAGTTATCTTACCATTACAAGATTTTGATGTTATCTTGGGTATGGATTGGTTGGGTAAATATCATGCGTCTGTTGATTGTGCTAATAAAGTGGTCACATTTTCTATCCCTAATGTTCCTAAGTTTTCTTTTGAAACTGTTCCTTGGGGTAGAGAGATTAGAATTATTTCTTATATGAAGGCTAGAAAGTTGTTGAACCAGGGTTGTGCGGGTATTTGGCTAGTGTTCTTGATCTACTAAAAGGGTTCCTGATATTGGGGATGTGCCTATTGTTAAAGAATTTTCAGATGTATTTTCTTCTGAGTATACTATGCCTCCTGACCGGGAAATAGAGTTTTGTATTGACTTACTTCCAGGTACGGCTCCTATATCTGAGACACCTTACAGAATGGCCCCCGCTGAATTGAAAGAGTTGAAGGTTCAGTTGCAAGAGTTACTTGATCGATGATTCATTCGTCCTAGTGTATCCCCGTGGGGAGCTCCAGTATTGTTTGTTAAAAAGAAAGATGGGTCCTTGAGGCTGTGTATTGACTACAGAAAGCTGAATCAGGTAACTATAAAGAATAAATATCCACTTCCTCATATTGATGATTTATTTGATCAACTTCAAGGGTCAGTTGTCTTTTCAAAACTTGACTTGAGGAGTGGGTACCATCAGTTGAAAATCCGTTCTGAAGACATTTCTAAAACTGCTTTTCGTAGTAGATATGGCCATTATGAGTTTCTTGTTATGCCTTTCGGGTTGACTAATGCTCCGGCTGTTTTTATGGATATGATGAATAGGGTCTTTAAACCTTATCTTGATACCTTCGTGGTTGTATTTATTGATGATATTCTGGTTTATTGCAAGTCCCGGGAAGAGCATGAACATCATTTGCGAATGGTTTTATCTATTCTTCGTGAGAAGCAGTTGTTTGCTAAATTCAGTAAATGTGCTTTTTGGCTCAATGAAGTATATTTTCTTGGGCATGTGATTTCTAATAAAGGTATATCAGTTGATCCATCCAAAGTTGAGGCTATTGTGAATTGGAGGAGGCCAGAATCAGTTACAGAAATTCGAAGCTTCTTGGGGTTAGCTGGGTACTACAGAAGGTTCATTGAGGGGTTTTCTAAGATTAACTCCCTTGACTCAGTTGACTCGAAAGAATATTCCTTATGTATGGGATGAAAAATGTCAAGCTAGTTTTGAAGAGTTGAAGAAGAGATTGACTACAGCTCCTATTCTCGCCCTACCTAATGGTAATGATGATTTGGTAATCTATAGTGATGCTTCTAAAGAAGGCCTCGGGTGTGTATTAATGCAGAATGGAAGGGTGATTGCATATGCTTCGAGGAAGTTGACTCCGAGTGAGCAGAATTATCCTACCCATGACATGGAGCTTGCAGCTATTGTCTTTGCATTACACAAGTGGAAACATTATCTCTATGGAGCAAAGTTTGAAATTTTCACAGATCATCAGAGTTTGAAGTATCTTTTCTCCCAGAAAGAGTTGAATAATAGACAACGAAGATGGATGGAGCTATTGAAGGATTACGATTGTACAATTTCCTATCATCCGGGCAAGGCAAATGTAGAAGCTGATGCTATTAGTCGGAAGTCTTATGTAGCTTCATTGATGGTGCGGGAATGGAAGATGTTGGAGGATGCTCGAGATTGGAGTCCTTATGAATCAAAGCATGGAGCTATTTTTGCGAACATTCAAGTATTTCCAACTTTAGTTCATCAAATAAAGGAAGCTCAGAAGGATGACCCGGAATTGGTAAACATTATGGATAAAATCAAAGATGGTAAATTTGAGGATTTCTCACTCAGTTCTGAAGGGGTATTGATTTTCAGGGGTCGTTTGTGTGTACCTAATGTGGATGGGATTAAACACCAAGTTCTTAATGAAGGTCATAAATCAAGGTATACTATTCATCCCGAGAGTAATAAAATGTATCAGAATTTGAAGCAACACTTTTGGTGGAATAATATGAAGAGAGAGATAGCGGATTATGTATCCAAGTGCTTAACATGTCAACAAGTTAAAGCTGAACATCAAAGGCCTGCAGGATTGCTTCAACCATTAGAGATTCCGAAATGGAAGTGGGAACATGTTACCATGGATTTTGTGACAGGGTTACCTCGTACTCGAAGGAGGTTTGATGCGGTTTGGGTGATTGTTGATAGATTGACAAAGTCTTCTCATTTTCTACCTATTGAGATTGGTTATTCTATGGAAAAGCTTGCAACTTTGTACATTAAGGAGATCGTGAGGTTACATGGAGTTCCAGTGAGCATTGTATCTGATCGTGACCCTAGATTCACATCTCGGTTTTGGCAAGCGTTTCAGAAGGCTTTGGGTTCAGAGTTGAGATTTAGTACAGCTTTTCATCCTCAAACAGATGGCCAGTCCGAGAGAACTATCCAGATTCTTGAGGATATGTTGAGGGCTTGCTCAGTGGATTTTTCAGATTCGTGGGATATTCATTTGCCTCTCGTAGAGTTTGCTTATAATAACAGTTTTCAGTCCAGTATTGGGATGGCTCCTTATGAAGCCTTGTATGTGAGGAAATGTCGGTCTCCTATCTGTTGGGATGAAGTGGGAGAAGCCAAGATTTGGGGTGTTCAGATGGTTAATGATTCAGTTGAGAAGGTTAAACTTATTCGAGATCGTTTGGGTACTGCCCAGAGTAGACAGAAAAGCTACGCTGATCATCGGAGGCGAGACCTTGAGTTCGAAAAAGGTGACTTTGTGTTTTTGAAGGTTTCCCCTAAGGTTGGTATTCGAAGATATGGGAAGAAAGGTAAGCTTGCTCCGAGGTTTATTGGTCCATTTGAGATTCTTGGAAGAGTGGGGGATCGGGCTTATCGTCTTGCATTACCTCCTTCTCTTGATAAGATCCATAATGTGTTTCATGTTTCTATGCTTCGGAAGTATGTGTATGATTCTTCTCATGTTCTAGCTGAGATACCCGAGGATATTGAGCCGAGTATGTCTTATGAGGAACATCCGGTCCAAGTCATTGATTCGAAGGTGCAAGAATTGAGAAACAAAAGTATCCCTCTTGTTCGAGTTGTGTGGAGGAATCACAATGTGGAAGAATCGACTTGGGAACTTCGGGAGGAGATCGAGTGGAAGTACCCTTGGTAGTAACCCTAAAATTCGGGACGAATTTTCATTAAGGGGGAGTGATTGTAGCGACCCCAAAACCCGTTTCTATTTATTTTATAATTTTGGGGATTTTTGTTTGACTTATATGTACATTTTATGTGTTGCATCATATTTTATGATTTGCATATCATACTTGATTATTTGTGTTATTTACTTAGTTGGTAAAAATAATGATTAAAGGAGTTAAATGATTAAGTTGAAACTTTAGGGTCCTAGTTGAAATTATAAGTTTAGGGGTTAAAGGGTTAACTTGGAAAGTTGGGTGATCAAAATCCAAAAATGGGTAAGATATTTAAAGAACTTTCCTTCTTTCTTTCCTTCACTGTGTTATTTTCTTCTTCTGCAACTTTCTCTACGTTTCAACTTAGGTTAAGAAAGAAAAGGTAAGTTCGACTCATTTCGATTTAATTCTTTTTATTTACTTACCCGTTTTAAAAACTAATCATATAAAAATGATCAGGGCGTCGAGTAGGTCATTTCTAGCCGAACAAAACTTATTTCAGCGATACTTTTTCTGGAACTAGGTAAGTTACTAATTCCCCTATAATGTTAAAATAGTCATATATGCTATATATGATACTCCTACTTGTTAATTTTGTGATTTGGGTAATATTTGCTATACTTGTAATTTTGGGACAACGGGAGTATATGAACTTAGTTATAGCTAGTGTTGAAATGGTTTAGAAACCATATTGAAATCTTAATGAAAGTTGCTAATGTTGTGACTAATGTTGGGTAGTATCTTGTGTATATATGTTATGCTTGTGAAACAAAAGGAGTAAACTTTGGTTAAGTTTTTAGGCCTGCCGGGTGATGTGGGCGGCCGCCCAAAAATGGGTGTGCGGCCGCACATCTATCTAAAGGGTTTTCTTCTTGGGACAGAGCATTTTGGGCGGCCGCACAGTCCTGTTTGGGCGACCGCCCAGTTGTCTGAAAAAGTTTAGAGTTTTCAACTAAGGGGTTTAGAGATCAACCTTGGTCTAGTTTTTGGGTAGTGTCCTAAAGTACTTAGATGATTGTTGTGGAATGTTAGTAATGGATTAAATGTCCTTTTTATGGACTCTTTATAAGGATTCTTTGTGTGCATCTTGTGATGTATTTGGCTTAGTTCCTTCTTGGATTAAATGCCCCGGGTTTTGTTTAGCAAGTATTCATTACTGTGCTTTTGTAAAGGTCCAGCTGGTCTTGTTGTGGAGTCAGCCAATGAAAGAATTATAGTGGTACAGGTAAGTCCACTATAAGGTTTTCCATTGGAGCTTGTGAGTCAGGCGGTGGGAGAATTATAGTGGCACACAAGCCAAGTTCACTATAAGATGTCCACTGTGCCTTTTAGTTTCCCCAGTCCAGATTGGCCTTGGATGGGATGAATTACTCCCTTTGGTGAGTATTTGGGTTATGACTTTGTGTCATATTTCCCTCTCTGGTTACTTGGTTCTATTGGTTATGGTTTGGTTTTCGGGATCCCGACGGCTTCAGCTATTTATGCTGTTCAGATGGTTTTCTCTGATGGGTTTCTCAGATGGTATTCTCATCAGTTATGGTTATTGGGTAAACCTTGGCTTGGTATCCACCGGAGTGTGGGCAATGTGATATATAACTTGATGTTATGTGCTATATGCTATATGATTACGGTTGATATTGTTTCTTTATGATCATCATATCAGCATGTAACGTAGTTGCATTTTAGTAGCTTACTGAGATTCATTCTCACCCTTATTTGTTTACTGTTTTAGATAAAGGCGGGTACAGGGGATAGGACATTTGGTACGGGAGGACGTTCGGTTGGTAAGAGTTGGGACTTGTTTTGTTGAAGGTTACATTATGTAGATGTAAACCCTTTGGGGTAGAGTACCCGTACTTTCTTATGGTCACATCTATTTTGGTAAATGTTGATGTATGTATAGTTGTTTAAAAGTTGTAAGCCTTTGGGCTAAGTACTTTCGTTGTGAAAGTGTTTGTAAAAGGTTGTTTCAAGTTAAGTGAAGTCTTTGAACTTCAAGTGTGTTTTGTTTAACTTTCTAAAAGTATATTTCGAAATTTTTCTAAAAAGGTTTTATAGCGTCTTCCAATCGTGTCCCGAGCGTGGGGCCAAGTAGGACCACGGGTCTGGGGCGCGACACGATCTACCCGATAAGTATTCTAACTTTCGCTTTAATTTTCTTATTGTTCAAGTATGCTTAATTTACTTGTACCGTTATTTGTAGGTTGACTACGATTATATCTGTGATTACATGATTGCCCCTTTGATTATTTGTATAATCTGCTCGTTGCATAATTTATATTCCAACACGTGGTAAGAGGTTCCGTAGTGGTGGCATATCGTGGTGGGAGACGTTGGTGGGACTGTGGGAGGTAGTAGTGACATGTGATGACGGGAGAAGGTGGTAGGAAATGGTGGCGGAAGATGGTGATGTGGGAGGTAGGGATGGCAACGGGCCAGGTACGGGCCGGGTTTGCCCAAACCCGAGCCCGACCCGAGAGTACTATCATTTCTACCGTACCCGGCCCGGCCCGAGGAACACCAAACCCGTGCCCGCCCGAACCCGGCCCGGTTGCATGCCAGTTTTTTTTTTTGGGCCTCAATGCTCAGCCCAGCCCACCTTCAATGGCTTAAGCCTAGCTTTAGCCCATTTCCACAACAGCAACACCAACATACAACAGCAGCAACAGCAACATGAACATGCAACAACAACATTTTTAAAGTCTTCAAAAAAGACTCAAGTTCTATGCTTACAATTCAAAAGAACAACATTGAAAAAAAAAAAAAAAAAAACCAACTTGCCTAGTGTCAACAATTGTTTAGTGTTACAACCCAAACAAAGTAAATAAAATGATCAAACTACATCAACACACCATTCAACAACTTGTTTAGTGCTACAACCCAAACAAAACAAATAAAAATCCATCCATAACAAATATTCAAAACCAAAAATTCAAAGAGACTTCATTCTCTGCTTCAATCCCATTTCATCTTCTAAAGTCATCAAATCTACATAGTTAAAAATAACAAAATAGATAATTAATAATACATTGAGTAACCAAATAAATAATTTCCAAAATAAAATTTCCTTACCCAATCAATCTTGAACATCAACATCATCACCACAAGTTGCCAAGTTATCCACTCTGCCCACACTCAAAGAAAGAGCTATATACAAAAAAGTAAGGAGATATATACAAGTAAAATTAAGAAGTTTATAAACTAAAAGCTAGCAATTTATAATATTTACCTTGATTTTCATTCCGTAGCCAATTTTAGGTGCACATCAATGCTTCTAATGTGTTGAGAGCCAATCTACTACGATGGGGACTAATCAATCTTCCACTTGTGCTAAAGGCCGCCTCGGAAGCAACACTTGTAACGGGTATAGCAAGCACATCCCTAACAATTTTTTGTAGAGTTGGAAATTTAACTCCATTAGTCTTCCACCACCCCAAAACATCAAACTTTCCCTCTATTGGCAACACCAATTCTTCCAAGTAGTGATCTAATTCCGATTTTATATCCCTTTGATTTGATGTACTAAAAACAAACTTCCTAAAATCCGAAACCCTATCACTTGCATTCCAACCACCACCCGAAGAACAAGAAGAGGATGCTCCACTCACAACCGTTTCATTCACATTCTTTTCACCTTGGTACTCATTCAACAAATCATAACAAGAATTTCGAATTTTTTCAATTTCAACAAAAGCAAACTCTCAATGAACTTTAGGCAAAAAAATACTCAATAAGCTTCATCTTAAATCTCGGATCCAAAACACATGCCATTCCCAAAATCTCATGACATTCACTCCAATATTTATCATACTTCTCAAGCATTGTTTTTACCATATCGGAAATAAAAAGTTCGGAATCAAGAACCCAATCATTCAATGCCAATTTGATTTCACAAACATGTATAGAAAAAACTCATTAGAAGTAGGATAAGAAGTTCCCCAAAAAAACAATGTCACATCATAAAACTTTTTTAATTTCTCGGTAATCCTTTCAAACCTTCTCCAATCTTCCTCATCCGGTAAGCAAGTATAAGATGTTTCTTTTAGTTTCAATCGTGGAAAAACAAGTCTATACTTTAAGGCCGTGTCAAGCATGATATAAGTCGAATTCCACCTAGTGGGGCAATCAAGAACTAAAGAAGTAATGTCTTTAATGGATAATTGGCGGGCCGCATCCTCAAACTTTTGATTCTACTACGGGAACCTATCCAATAGACAACACTATTTCTCACATTTTCAACTTCTTTCTTAATAACCTCCAACCCATCCTTCACAATTAAATTCAAAATGTGTGCACAACATCGCATCTGAACAACTTTCCCCCTCAACATAAGTGTGCTAGGATCTAGTCTATCAACCATCTTATCTAACATAGCATCATTGGAAGATGCATTATCAACTGTGATAGTTGACAACTTTCTATCAAGATTCAATTCCATTAATGCTTCAACAAGAAATTCCGTGAGGACATCACTAGTATATGGAGGGGGAACGTAAATAAACCTAAAATAGAGAGAAAAAAAAATACAAAAATGAAATTTCAACAAAAAAACAATAACTAATAGAGCAAACTAAAACTTGTGCTAGTAAATTTAAACATACCTCACGATACGATTTTGCAAAACCCACGAGGAATCAATATAATGTGCTGTAACCGCCATGAATCCTTTCTTGGTCGGTTTCGCGGTCCACATATCCGTAGTGATGGCAACTCTCGAGTTCAAGATCTCCAATTCCTTAAACAACTTCTCCCTCTTGGAATGATAAATCTTCATAATGTCACTCTTGATAGTATTTCTCGTAACAATTACAAATAAGGGTTGGAGGTTGCTTGAGTATTTACGAAATCCATGATGATCTACAATACTCAATGGATATTCATGTAACACAATCATATCCGCAAGATATCTTCTTGACCGGTCTTGATCAAAAGCAAATATGCGGTACTCCACTTTACCATCCTTTGTCTTCTCACCCGGTTGCAACAACATTTGTCCAACATCTTTATGTTTAGTCTTTCTACACCTTATTAAGTGACTACGTAAGTTAGAAGTAGCATAACTGCTAGCCCCTTCTAACTTTTGGTTACAATGATTACAAACAGCTTTCACAACCTCTTTAACCGTTGTTCTAGTCATCTCTTGCCACACATCGGATGTTAAACTCTTCTTAGGCTTGGTATCTTTGGAAGAAGACTCAGCCTCATTTAAAGAAGGGCTTGAACCGTCCGGTGTTTTACTCGCTACACTTTGAGAATCTACCACTACCATATGTTCATCCCCTTTCTCATATACATGCACATCATCATCATTAATAGGCTCAATTTCTTGAGCCTTTCTTTTAGACATCTAATAAATTTAAAAATAAAATCCATTTAATATTGTATCAAAAACAAAGACATGAATCATTATAATAATAAGAAAGATATAGATATTTTACATATGCTAACACAAAATTGTGGACCAAAAAACTAGTTTTCCTGCAAATATATTTGGTCCAGTTTTCTCAACTTAATACACGAGTAATTCAAGGTTTCACTTTTGCTAAAGTAAATATTCTTATGGTAGTTGTACCAACGTCTGTCATGAAAGCACATTGCTTGGGCTATTGGGATACCTTGAAACCACTTTTTCTTGTTAAAATCTGATTTGGTATCAACTAGTAGAGCAAATGTTGTGAGAAGTTTAGCTCCCAGTTTTCTCAACTTAATACACGATTAATTAAAGGTTTCAATTTCTATTTCGCACAAAAGAAATTAAACCGCACAAGAGATGAAGAGAACTCACTCTGTTAGAGAATTGGACGACGGTGGTTCGAGATGGCCGGAGGAAGGAGCTGTTGAGGTGGCTGCAGGACCGAAGGCGCATGCGGTAGACCGGTAGATATCGCCGCCGCCGGCAATCATCGTTCACGGTCGTTCACCAAATCGCCATCGCCTCTCTCTCTATGCGCTCAGTAACGGTGGAATGGAAACCCTAAGTATGGCAAAGTGTAAAGATTTAGTATTTATACTTAGGTTTTGGAAGTAATAATATGGAGAAATAGGGGCATAACAAGAATTCCATAGGACATGTCACAATCGGGTTATAAACGGGCCAGGCCAAGTCGGGCCGGGCCGGGTTGAACTGTATTACCGGACCCGGACCCGACGGGTTTTGAGAAACACCTACCAAACCCGTCCCTCCTCGGGCCGAAAAGTGACGGAAACGGGTCGGGTTCGGCGAGATTTCCATCCCTAGTAGGAGGTGATGGTCACAGTTGGTGGTGGGAAAATGGTGATGGGAATATGTTAAGGGAGATGGTCACAGGGGAGGGCTTTTTTTAAAGACAAAAACTTTGGTGCACACATGCAATACCCGTCTCATCCGACGGGTTTTTTGACCCGCCCGACCCGGACCATTGACCCGGCTCCAGGACCCAGGGGTCGACCCTGCCACGTGGCAGCCTCTCATAGGCCCTTTTTTTTGGTTTTTTTTTTTTTCGGTTTGTCAAAAGTAATAGTTACTATAACTTAATGTAATGACTGTATACATATAAAGTAACAGTTTGTATACATAAAAGTAATACATATATACAGAAAAGTAACCGTGTTTTTTCTATGTTTTCTTCGTTTACCAAAAGTAATACTTATTACAACTAAAATGTAACGAACATGTTACTTATATGTAATAATGTTTATACATAATTGTAACACATATGTATAGAAAAAGTAATAATTCAACCATTTACATTTTTAGAGCTAAAAACACTTGATTAGTGTTACATGTAAAAGTATTACATTATCTATAGAAATATGTTATAATTTCGTTTATTAAAGTGTTACATTTACTTGTACAAACAATTACATTCATATATATGAGTTGTTACTTTTCAAATGTTACTTTCTTTCAAAAAATTAAATCAAAATACACAATATTTTACATTTTTGCAAAAGCATTATTACATTTCAGTATAAATGATAATTACATTTAGATATTGTTTGGGTTACATGTAATTATAGTTAGTTTTACATTTGAAAAAAAATGGGTAAAACGAGTTTTTTTTTTTTTTTTTTTAAAACAATACATTTACAACACTTTATTAACGTGTACACTTAGTAAAAAAAAAAAAATTACTAAGTTCACATCCCTTCTAGTTAAATTACCACTCTAATTAATTTTTTGGAGGTGCACTTAGTAATTTTTTTTTTAATTAAAAAATTGGGTTGACCGGGTGCACGTGTACCCCCTACTAGCATGCAAGATCCGCCCCTGCTCCCAAAAATGGTTAAATTTTAAATTTCAACAAATTATGTTACAACATTTATAAAACGTTTACTTTGGGCCTATTACAACGTCGCCAACCACAGCCTTTGGCGAAGCGTTGTGAAAGTCTATCACAACGTTTAGAAAAAGTTGTAAAAGTCTCTTTTCGTTTAGTGATCCTAATGGAAATACTCCATCCGCCCTAAAATGATCTTCTCATTTGCCATTTCTCATTGTCCCAAAAAGTTCTTCACATTTCTACATTTTAGGCTTAAACAAAGCATGACTAGTGAAGAAAGTGTTCATACCCTTAAAAAGTTTGAATAGTCAAACGCGAAGATCATTTTGGGACGGAGGGAGTATTTGTGTATCATCATCAAGTATTTATCATATTAATGACCGAGTCGAGTGGATCAACTCGATGATGCTTAAAAAAGGATATTCGGCCATCCGTACGGTGTTAAGATTTTTTTTTATTTTTAATCTTATTTAATTTAATTTTATAAAGAATTATGGAGCCATCAAGTGTCATATTGTCATTTCATCTAACAAAATTTAATTTACGTCCATAAAGTTTACTTCCTCCAGAGACAGTCCCTTTTAATTTTTATTGATTAACATAATTGAACTTAAACTAACCATCAATATTAATTTGATTATCTTCAGAGAAATTCTAATCATTGTTATTGATACATCATTAAATGATTTATCAGTAATAACTTCAGAATTTTAGTAAAATGATTATTATTTTTTTAATTTTTTGTTTAATAATGAATGTATTAAGCTATTACAAGAGTGCACTTGAATGTGCATTTGGTTGGAGTCGAACCTCTGACATTTCATATACTCCCTCCGTCCCATTTCAAATTGCAAATACTAGGTTGGCACGGGGATTAAGGGAAAAAGTGAAGAAGGTGATGTGTTGTGAGTGTTGATAGTTGAGTGGGAGAGAGAAAGTGGGGTAGAGAATAGTTAGTGGGTTAGTGAATGTGAGTGTGCAAGTGGGTTAAAACATGCCATTTTTGGATTTTGCAATTTTAGTTGGGACACCCTTTTTGGCAACTTTTGCAATTTGAAATGGGACGGAGGGAGTAGAAAGGAATAACTGATGCTGCTTATAAACTGCCTCTTTAATTTAATAGATGACTAAAATAAATTAATTTTGATCAAAATAAACTCCCTCCGTCCCACTCGAATTAAGATAAATTTCCATTTTGGGTGTCCCATTCGAATTAGGACAACCCAAAAATGGAAGTGTTTTATTTAATAGGATCCACATTCACACTCACAACAACTTTCCACTCATTATTCTCTATTTTTTTAAAATTTTTATATATATATATATTTTTTTGGTTTTTTTTTCGGTTTGTCAAAAGTAATAGTTACTATAACTTAATGTAATGACTGTATATATATAAAGTAACAGTTTGTATATATAAAAGTAATACATATATACAGAAAAGTAACAGTGTTTTTTTTCTATGTTTTCTTCGCTTGCCAAAAGTAATACTTATTACAACTAAAATGTAACGAACGTGTTACTTATATGTAATAATGTTTATACATAATTGTAACACATATGTATAGAAAAAGTAATAATTCAACCATTTACATTTTTAGAGCTAAAAACACTTGATTAGTGTTACATGTAAAAGTATTACATTATCTATAGAAATATGTTATAATTTCTTTTATTAAAGTGTTACATTTACTTGTACAAACAATTACATTCATATATATGAGTTGTAACTTTTCAAATGTTACTTTCTTTCAAAAAATTAAATCAAAATACACAATATTTTACATTTTTGCAAAAACATTATTACATTTCAGTATAAATGATAATTACATTTAGATATTGTTTGGGTTACATGTAATTATAGTTAGTATTACATTTGAAAAAATGGGTAAAACGAGCTTTTGTTTTTGTAAAACAGGTGTTACGTTTACTTATGAACAATGTTACTTTATATGTATACAGTCATTACATTAAGTTATGATAACTATTACTTTTGGTAAACGTCGGAAAAGCCGAAAAAATAATATAAAAACTCAAAAGAAAAAAAAAGATATTTTTTTTTTGTGGGGGGGGGGCTATGGGAGGCTGCCACATGGCGGGTCATGCCCCATGGGTCCTGGGGCGACCCGTCTCATACATGAGACGGATCCCCTTGTTCTCATGGGAGACCGCCTCCTATTCCACTAACACTTTTTCCTTAATCCCCGTGCCCAACACAAAAATCCTAATTCGGGTCGGACAGAGGGAGTACTTATGTTAAACCATTAAAATTATATAAACTATCGTTGCGTATCGAGACGGAGAAAAGAGATGGAATACAAACGATATGGTTAGTTGGATAGGGAGGGGGTTTTGCAGAATATAAGATAAATAATCATCCCAAAGTCAAGGTCTTCTAGTATAGTATATTTTATACTCCCTCCGTCCTAAAATGATCTTCTCATTAGTCATTTTTCATTGTCTCAAAAAATTCTTCTCATTTCTATAATTTGGGCTTAAAAGTGCATAGACATAACATGGCTAGTGAAACAAGAGTTCATGTCCTTAAAAAGTTTGAATAGTCAAATGCGAAGATCATTTTGGGTTAGTCATTTTTCATTGTTCCAAAAAAATTTCTCATTTCTACAATTTGGGCTTAAAAGTGCATAGACATAACATGACTAGTGAAACAGGTGTTCATGTCCTTAAAAAAATTGAATAGTCAAATACGAAAATCATTTTGGGACGGAGGGAGTATATACTATGTACTCCCTCCCTCCCTCCCTCCCAATACACCTTGCACACTTTTAAGAATGCACGGGAATTAAGGAATGCGTATATATATTCAAAAGTATTGTGAGTGGGAAAGATGTTGCGAGTATGATAAGTTGAGTGAGATTTACAAGTGGGGCCCAAAAGCAAGTGTGTGAGTATGACAAGTGGGGTAGAGAGAATATAGGAAAACAATAAATTTTTAACATTTTAAGAAATGAGACTTACCAATGGGATACCCAAAAAGGAAATAAGTGCAAGTGTTTTGGGACGGAGGGATTATATACGGATGGATCATAGATACATGCTTAACATTATGTATGTATATATGACTATGTACATACATATCAATATGAATATGTTCTTGTGATTCCACACACATATATACACACACAAAATGATGATCATATTTGCTTGTGTATTGTGTTCATTCAGAACGATGGAAGCCAAAATGCTTATGCTTGTCTTCTCCATCCACCTTTTCTTGTTTCCGTACTCATTGGCCCAGTCAACCACCACCACCACCACCATGACTGCCAAGCCCGGCTGCCAAAGCCGATGCGGAAATCTAACCGTCCCTTACCCGTTTGGGATAAGAACCGCTACTACAGGTTGCTCCATCGACCCGTTATTCGACACCATATGCAATACTTCATTCAATCCTCCAAAACTTTTCTTGGTTGGCGATATGTATACTTGGAATGCACTTGAGCTAGGACCGGTTGAGGTTGTAGATATATCCTATAGACATGTGCGGATTAAAAACAGGATTGCGGTCAACTGTTACAACCAAACGGGGTTGACCGGAAACATATCAGCAGGGTTTGTAATAGCAAGTCCGTACTTTACCTTATCGGTTCTGAACAAGCTCATTATTGTTGGCTGTGATGACTTTGCCTTTATATCACCCGTTGCGAATTCGCGGAATTTTAGCAGTGGCTGCATGTCTATGTGCTCTAACAGTAAGGACGTTCTTGATGGTTATTGCACTGGAATCGGTTGTTGCCAGACGGCTATTCCTAAAGGTCTTAAAACTTTCATCATAACTTTGAACTCTGTGAATAATCACTTGGGTATTTTGTCATTTGATAAGTGCGGGTACGCGTTTCTTGGAGAGCAAGAAAGGTTTATGTTTCAGGGCGATTCTGATCTTTTGGATTCGAGAGGTTTTTTTAGTAGGACAATTGATCAGGTTCCTCTTGTGCTTGACTGGGCGATCGGGAGTCAAAGTT
Organism: Campanula takesimana; assembly: GCA_026119855.1. Classification (NCBI taxonomy): domain Eukaryota; kingdom Viridiplantae; phylum Streptophyta; class Magnoliopsida; order Asterales; family Campanulaceae; genus Campanula; species Campanula takesimana. Next base: position 1,419,875 of record JAOWBW010000074.1, read on the forward strand.
GCAGCGAGTATAGGAATACGAGCAACTACTATTGTCAGGAAAACAGCGTTTGTGTGGATTCTGATAGTGGTCATGGAGGCTATCGATGCATTTGCAATGAAGGTTTTCGAGGCAACCCGTATCTCAATCCTGGATGTCACGGTTAGTCTTACTCTATTATCATATACACTTGATTATTGGAGCTAGTAACAACCTGTGACTCCCAGATTATTGCTAAGCCAAAACAACTACAGAAGCATAGGATGCGAGTCTTATTATCATATGATTCTGTAGTTGTTTTGAGTTAGTGATTCCTCATGATTGTAACTCAATACATGTCATTTGCTTGTTTGGTTGTTCTGATTTGTGGATAAGTACTCGCAATCGCTAACTAGCGTTAATGTCCTTGCCGTTTGTTTCAGACATTGATGAGTGTGCAGATCCAAACAACAATCGATGTTCTGGGATTTGCACCAATATATTAGGGAGTTATAATTGTTCTTGCCCACATGGGTACGTTGGAGATGGTTTAAGAGATGGACGTGGTTGCAGGCCTCAGAATTCTAAGTTCCCAGTTGCGAAGTTCTCTCTAGGTAATTCTTGGAAATTATTAGTTCAAGATTTTTCATTTGCTTGCGTACGTAGTTCTAATGGTCTATATTAAGAAAAAATAGTTGGAGTTTCAGAATCAAACTTTGTTATATTAATTGAACATGATTCAGATTATTGTTTTAGAAACTAAGCATCATGCACAATCATGTTTTTTTTTTCCCGCCATATTTTGATATAAGGCACAATAGATAATCCAGTAGAGTTATGTGGTTCAAATCTAATGTATATTTCATCTAATGAATGCAGGAATGAGTTTTGGATTCATATCTTTATTCATGGGAATAGCTTGGTTATATTTTAGCAACAAGAGAAGGAAAGCTTTCAGACAAAGAGAGAAATTCTTTCTTAAAAATGGTGGTATGTTGCTTAAACAACAAATCACTTCAAATGACGACGGCAGATTCAATCAATCAACAAAGATATTCACGATGGAAGAGCTAAAGAAAGCAACAAACAGTTATGCTAAGGACAGGATCCTAGGCCGTGGTGGTTATGGAATAGTGTATAAAGGAATTCTTCCTGATAAACGCGTAGTTGCAATAAAGAGATCCAGGGTAATGGATGACGGCCAAATTGAGCAATTTATCAACGAGGTCATAATTCTAACTCAAATCAACCATAGAAACGTGGTAAAGCTCTTGGGGTGTTGTTTGGAGAGCGAAGTGCCATTACTTGTTTATGAGTGTGTTTCTAATGGCACTCTTTATGAACATATTCACAAAAACGATGGAAGGGCTAGGTTATCATGGAAGAATCGTTTAAGGATAGCTACCGAGTCTGCTGGTGCACTTGCTTATCTTCACTCTGCAGCTTCCAAGCCAGTCATTCATAGAGATGTGAAGTCGGCTAACATATTATTAGACGAGTTTCACACCACAAAAATCTCTGATTTCGGGGCATCTAGGCTGGTGCCTATTGATCAAAATCAAGTGACTACGTTGGTTCAAGGAACAATGGGGTACTTGGATCCTGAATACTTCCAGACGAGCCAGTTAACAGATAAGAGCGACGTCTACAGCTTTGGAGTTGTTCTCGCTGAGCTCATAACAGGGAGGAAACCGCTTTGTATGGAGAGAGTCCAAGAGGAAAGAAATCTCGCAGCATTTTTTCTCGTTTCCATGAGGCAAGATCGTTTGTTTCAGATACTTGAGCCTAGAGTTGTCAGAGAGGGAACTTTAGAGCAATTACAAGCTGTTGGGGATCTCGTAAAGAGATGTCTTAGCATAACTAGTGAGGAGAGACCTACGATGAAGGAAGTGGCTATGGAACTAGAAGGGTTAAGGAAATATACGCAACATCCTTGGGCTAATAATAATCAAGATGGCCATGAAGAGGTTGTGAGCTTAATGGGTAATCAGAGGGAAGAATCGGACCTCTACGGTGTCTCGATAAACCCTAGCATGGCCATGGACATATCTAGTCAGTATAGTTCCGGCACTCGTTCGATATTCCCTGACAATAATCCCCGGTGATCGACTAGGTAGCTCGCATTAGCCACAAGAAGTTAAATGTCCATGGTACAAAGGTGTCTAAAGAAAGCTACAAGGACAGCCTGTTGCTGCAAGAGATGGCAACAACCAACAAGTGCTTAGACTATACTGTATGTGGGTTGAGGGCTTAAGGGTGGGGTTCAAGGCTGTCTATATAATGTACTCCATCCGTCCCAGTTTAAAGTTCTTACTTTCTTTTTTGGTCTGTCACCAGTTTAAGGTTCTTAGTTACTTTATTCCATAAATGGAAAAGAATGAATAGTGCTCTGTAGAATCTTGCCCTCAAAAAGTTCTTTTAATTACAAAAAAACCACTACTTACCTAACTTACTTTCACCCACTTGCTTTATGAATAGTGTTTTGAACAATTATATCCTTCACTCTCTACTTTTGGTTGACTTATTTCCATTGTTTTTGCCTTGGTTTCTTAATAAACGTGCATAGTCAAACTAAGAACCTTAAACCGGGACGGAGGGAGTAATTTGTTCTAAATGTATGGTGATTCATGATTCTATTTGTATTCCCTTTGGTTTCTGCATGTTATGTATTTTGTGAATTTGTGAGGTCTGAGGTGTGCACAATCATTAATAACCGTATATAATTGAGAAAAAAAAAAGATAAAAATGCATTGATAATAGTAAAATGACAAATATTTCGAAACGACAAATATTTTAGAATAATACTAGGGGCAAAAAAAAGTCACAAAATCTTGCTCACAAAATCCTAGGTGTAATAATTTTATTGGGTTTTCAAGTAGAGTGTGGCGGGTCCATTATCAATGGAACCAATAAAATATCGTCACCTCATTTTGTAAGCAAGATTTTGTGACCACATTTTGTGCCCCTAGCATTGCTTAATATTTTAAAACAGATGTAGTAATGAGTTGTTGTCCCGTACTACAAATCCACATCATCGATCCATCTGATAAAGTTTGAGGTTCCATCCCAAAACCAATTAGTTATAGGCGAGTAGCCCATGCTCTTTATATAGTCAATGCATGACTAGTTAATTCCCGAAGTGAGATAATGTCTCTAACACCATTCATTTCACCCTCGTGATGGGGACTCTTCCCCGAACCCTCGCAATGCGAGGATGCCTTGTGCACCGGGCTGCCCTTTTTAATGAAATCAATCAACGACTTTAGTTAGAGCAGTTTTATAAGTCTCCCTCACAATATGGCACAATCACAACCTCCACATCATTCTGTGTGTAGTTGGTAATTTCTTGGTACAAATTAGCATCATCTATAGTTTCTTCTAATTATTAATGATGTTATTACGACTTAAAAGTTTCTTTAAAATAAAAATTACGACTTAGTTAGAATAGGTTAAAGTCTCCCGCATCAGTGAGGGATCAAGTATATATGAAGTGGTCAGATTTCCACAAGATAAATTAAAATACTCTTTAGAAAAAAAAAAAAAAAAAAAAAAAAAACTTTGAACGTGATAAAAAATAAAACGGTTGAATTATTTACTCCTTTAGTGTCTCAGAATAAATATCACATTTTAATTCTTTTATTCACAATAGGTTGAACTTTCACCAACATATAATGATAAATTATTTATATTTATGAAAATGTAAAAATAATTATGTATAGTGTTTTTTTGGGTACATCAACCACCATTTCTGAATAGTATGAATATAATCAAAATTTTAAACTTTTTGGTCAAAGTTTAGCTTAGTTAACCAATAAAGTCAAAGTGCGACATCTATTATTCCCGTAGGAGGGAATATAAAATATAAATATATTTTTTTTTCTCGAAAGGATAACATATAAATATTGGAGCATCAGTTTTTGGTTTTTATTTTTTTCTTTTTGTAAATTTCTTGACATCTAAGTTGAATTAGTAAACGGTTATTAGCCATATATGCTTATGTTAATGCGTATTTTCACTATGTATACATGATTCACATGCATGCATGTATGTAATTATAAATTATTTGCTTATAACACTAACACAATTTTATAAAATCCCTAATCTAGCTACAAAATTCTTGTGATAAACATGAAAAGAAAATTTCACTTCCTTCTCACCTTATTTTGTTTAGGTGGACTGACATCCGCCGCTGCCGCCACCCCCACCACCGCCGCCGCCATCTCGAAGCCCGGTTGCCAAAGCCAATGCGGAAACCTAACCGTACCATACCCATTTGGGATTGGCGTAGGCTCAGGCTGTTCATTAGATCCATGGTTTGACATCAACTGCAACACTTCTTTCAACCCTCCCATGCCTTTCATACGCAACCTCCGAGTTTACGACATCTCCGACACCCGAGTCCGCGTCTCCAACTCGGTGTCAACTCGGTGCTTCAATCAACAAGGCAACTTGACAGAAGAATACTTGTCGTGGATCAACCTCGGGCCCACATCTCCCTACACGCTCTCGGAGCTAAACAAGTTCACCCTTGTCGGGTGCAATGACTTAGCACAAATATTCTGGAACGATTATGGGAATTTCTCATCCGGGTGTGTGTCACTTTGTTCTAAACCTCAGGACTTGATTGATGAATCTTGTTCAGGAATTGGATGTTGTCAAACCTCCATACCAAAGGGCTTAAAGTACTACGCCATCGGGTCGAGAAGCATGTCAAATCACATAGATATATGGTCTTTTAATCCTTGTGTTTACGCGTTTCTTGGGGAGCAAGAAACGTTTGTGTTCCGGGGTGCGTCAGATTTGGCTGACCCAAGTTTCAGGAACAGGACTAGGGAAAATGTTCATATAGTGTTAGATTGGGTGGTGGGGAATTTGACATGTTCCGAGGCTCAAAGAAGTAATGTTTTCGAATGTCAATCGAATACTAGCTGCGCTGATTCTGATTTCGGTCATAGCGGGTATCGATGCAGTTGCAAGAAGGGTTACCATGGCAATCCTTATCTCAGTCCTGGCTGCCAAGGTTAGTTCAACCATTTTTTCTTGTTTTTTGATTAAGTTTTTATTGATTGATAAAATAATTTATTACAATAATAACACACTTGTAGAGTGACGTCTTCCGTATAAAAATGTGTACCGTACAATAATGCTGCTTGAGCCAAAACTTTTTGACGGTGGCAAATGCAAGCGCAAGTGCAACCACTTAATCATCAATTAATCAGTGATAGTAAATGAGTTACATGTTTATATAACTGTCACACATCTAAATTGTGCGAGCCCTAGATCCATCCCTCTAATCGAGTAGTGTCTCTCTTTTCTACAAACATTTTTCGAATCATTTTTGGTTGTAAGAACAATGTCCATTTTGTTGCACCATATAACAGCAGAGCTCCTTCAGTTCACAAATGATCGGATGGTGAACTTGCTGATATATTGTAGTTCAGGAATAGTCCCAACCCATACTTGCATTTACGCGTATTTTTTATTGGCGTCTAACTGCTTAATTCTTTGTAGATATCAACGAGTGCGATGGAAACAACAATACGTGTGATCCAAAAGGAATTTGTACCAATACTCCAGGAGGTTACACTTGTAGTTGTCCGCATGGTTTCTATGGTGATGGCCAGAAAAACAAGCGCGGTTGTGTTGCAGAGACCAAACATTTTCCAGTTATCAACTTCTCCCTAGGTAATAGTCATCTTTTTGATCAAGGACATATATATATATATATATATATATATATATATATATATATATATACATATATATACTCTCTCCGTCCCACTCGAATTATGACAAATTTCCATTTTGGGTGTCCCATTCGAAATAGGACAACCCAAAATTGGAAGTGTTTTATTTAACGGGACCTGCATTCTCACTCACAACAACTTTTCACTCATTATTTTCTACCCCGCTTTCTCTCTCCTCTTTCACTTTTCATTCTCACAACACTATCCACTAACACGTTTCCTTAATCCCCGTGCCCGACCCAAAAATCCTAATTCGGGTGGGACGGAGGGAGTATATATATAGCAAACAAGTCCTAAGTGACAATTATGCTTAATGCAGGTATGGGGTTTGGCTTCTTGGCAATCCTAATTGGAATCACTTGGCTCTATTTCACCTTCAAGAAAAGGAAACTCATCAAACTCAGAAGAAAATTGTTTCATCAAAATGGTGGTTTGTTGTTGAAACAAAAAATCACTTCCAATGGGAATGGCGTTGATTCGACCAAAGTCTTCACGGCTGAAGAGTTGGAAAAAGCCACCAATAACTATGCCCACGACAGGATTCTGGGAAGAGGCGGCTATGGAGTAGTGTACAAAGGAATTCTAGGCGACCAACGTGTAGTCGCGATCAAGAAGCCGAGAGTAATGGACGAGACCCAAATTGAGCCATTCATCAATGAAGTTGCCATTCTAACACAAGTCAACCACCGAAACGTGGTCAAGCTTTTGGGATGTTGTCTAGAGAGTGAAGTTCCTATGTTGGTTTACGAATATGTCTCGAATGGGACTCTCTCCGATCATATTCATAGCAAAAGCGCCTTAACTTGGCTTTCATGGGAGAATCGTTTAAGGATAGCTACAGAATCAGCCGGGGCATTATCTTATCTTCACTCCGCAGCTTCAATGCCAGTTATTCATAGAGACGTGAAATCGGCAAACATATTATTGGATGGAAATTACACCACGAAAATTTCAGATTTCGGTGCCTCGAGATTGGTCCCACTGGATCAAACTCAAGTAAGTACTCTAGTCCAAGGGACGTTAGGGTACTTGGATCCTGAATACTTCCATACAAGCCAGTTAACTGAGAAGAGCGACGTCTATAGCTTTGGGGTGGTTCTTGCAGAGCTCTTAACGGGTAAGACACCACTTTCAATGGAGAGAACCCCGGAAGAAAGAAATTTAGCGACGTTATTCATCCGGTCGTTAAAGGAGAATAAGTTGTTTCAAATTCTCGATCCTCGAGTTGTTAGGGAAGGTACATTGGAGCAACTCCGAATTATTGCTGAGCTTGTAAAGAGATGCTTGAATATGAAAAGCGAAAATAGGCCTACGATGAAAGAAGTGGCGATTGAACTTGAAGGGTTGAGGAAATTCACGAAGCATCCGTGGGGGAATAATCATCATTCACATGGGCATGAAGAAACAGTGAGCTTATTGAATGAGGGTGAACAAGCGGAACCTTATGATGTTTCGATCAATCCTGGTGAGATTTTGGATCTATATAGTTTTGACAGTCGTATGATGATTCCAGTTAACAATTCCCGTTGATTATCTCGTACTCCATCCGTTCTGAAATGAGTGTCCAAATTTTCGTTTTTAAAGTTTTTCTCGATCAAGAGTGAACTTTAAAAGTTTTGGACATTCGTTCTGCTTTGCGACGGAGATAGTACTAAGTTTTTTTGCCATCTTCTTGACATAGTTTTTCAGATTTCGTCTTAATATATACAGTATTTGCTATATTTTCTCCATCAATGACATTTTGAGCTGGAGACTATCCTTAAATCCTTAAAACGGTTGTGCGAAGATAGCCAAGGTATTCCTACTACAGGTCTCATATGAAAATGGTGAAAGAGTGTGTCGTTAGAGATACAATATATCCCACTTTATTTTATATCTTATGCCCTAAAAATATTTGTAAAAAATAATATATAAATTATATTTTATCTTAATATTAATCACTCCATTCGTCCCAAAATGATTCTTACTTTTTTGGCCTTTACAACAAATGAATTTTGAACAATAATTTTAGTTTGATTTAGTTATACTGATGAAAGTTTAAAAGTTGTTATTGATATACCATCAACAATACTATCGATAATAAGTTTGAACAATAATTTTAGTTTGATTTAGTTATATACTCCCTCCGTCCCACCTCACTTGGGACCTAAGAGGTGGGCACAATAACTAAGAAAAATAAAATAAAATAAAATGTGTGGTAGAAAATGAAGAGAGAGAATGAGTGGGGTTAATAGTAGGTTGGTTGAATGAATTGTGTGGTGAAAAATGAAAAGAGAGAATGAGTAGGTGAGGTAGATTGAATATAAAATTATAAAAAGACTACCATTTTAGTGAGTCTCAAGTGAAGTGGGACGGACCAAAATGGAAACAAGTCTCAAGTGAGGTGGGACAGAGAGAGTACTAAACATTTACTTGTCAAGCATACCAAGATTTGTCAACCAAGGATACCCGCAAATAATTTCTAACGTTTGAAACGGAGCGTCCGTTCTAAAAAGCAGCGGAATATATTGAGCTATTGATAAGCTTATTTGAAAGAAAAAAAAAAAAAAGAAGCACATTTTGAGTCCTGTTTTAGACCAAAACGTGGTACCAGACAGGCTCTAAGGACAGAAGAAAAGATGGACTACCACGGACACAAGAAGAAGGTCCAAGGGGGGGGGGGGGGGAAGTGAACCCCCTTAATTTCTGTTGACAGTTAAAAATAAATAAATTTGGATGGCCTAAATAAATTACTTCCAACTGTTCAACCAAACCAAAAAAAAAAAAAACTAAAAAAAATATATGGATGGTCTTTATAAATTACCTCCAATTGTGTGGAAATGTTTTCATCTCTTCATTTCTCAGAAATTTCCTTTCTCTTCCCTGACGTCTTCCAATAAGAATACATCAAACTCAGAAACCTCTTGAATAAGTATCCAGTGCCCCTTCACCCTAACCAAGCATTGTATTCCCTCCGTCTCAGAGTATATGTCCACTCTCTCATTTGTACGGAGATTAAGAAGTGGTGGAAGTGATGTAAGTGTTGTGAGTATGAAAGTAAAGTATGAGAGAAAATGAGTGGGGAAATAGTAATTTGATTGGTGTTGTAAGTATAAAAATAAACTAGGAGAGAGAATGAGTGGGTGGAACAATCAAGATTTATTGCCATTTTCGAAAGCGGATTTATACTCTGGGACAGACTAAAATAAAATGTGAACATATACTCTGGAACGGAGGTCGGAGGTCGTATGTGCTTCAATTCCTTTCCTATCTTTCAAATTCCTAGTATTTCAGTGACCATAACACTTCCTATCTTCATTCGTTAACTCAGCTATCAGACTTAAATTAGTTACAAAGCTCACTTCCATCATGACACATACAAATATAAACTTCTGTTAAATTGAATGTCAATATGACACTTGATCGCTCTGTAACTCTTCTAAAAAAATAGGATAAAAATATAAAAATAGGAATGGACGGCTGAATTAATACCACTATGTTGATTCATTCGACTCGGTCATAATAATCTGATTAACTTTTGATGATGATACCCAACCATTTCAACTATGAATCTAAGTAATAAAACTTCCTACTAGTAGCATATATAAAAAGGAGATGGAACTGCTCTATTTTTTTTTTATTTTTTTTTTATTTGGAGTGAGGAATTTAATTATTTTAAATTAATAAAGGAATGCATAAAATAATACTACATGGATTTCATCAACCCTGAGCTGATAAAGTTTGGGTGACGTGGGGCTAGATCATCGTGGGCCGAACTTTGGGCTCGCACGTGTAAAGGGCCAGATCTGATATCATGATAAAATCTGAGGTTCCATCCCAAAACCAATTGGCAATGGGAGGAGTGATTTTGGATATCTATATGGTCAAATATTGACTAGTTGCCGATATGAGATAATTGCTCCAACATAGGCATGGCAACAACCGGTTTTGTTTTCAACATGTTAGGATCGGAAGGTAGTATATTTGTGATGAAGGAATTTAGATAAAATGGGCAGAAGGTAAGTTTCACTTAGGCGTGATCACGCCTAAGTCTAAAGGGTCTTCTTTAGAATATTTAGAGAAGTATAGATGAGAAGGCTATTTTATATTTCTTCAACTCATACTTTGCAACTTACATGACATCCTTATTTATACTTGACATAGGAAAATTCTAGAGAGACTTTACATGAACTCTATCTTATCTTAAAGAGATACATGTACTACTTTATTCATGAACCACGTTATTAATGTACTAGACTATTCAAATAACCAACTAAGACTTTTGATATTTCTTGCATGCACATTAGTCAACATACTCCCCCTTAATGTGCTGCCACAACTCCAAGATACTCCCTCAATTGTTGAAACTTTTCGTTTGGAAGAGCCTTTGTAAATATGTCTGCAACTTGATCTTCGGACTTGCAATACACCAACGAAATTTCCTTCTTCACAACTTGATCATGAAGAAAATGAAAACGAGTATCAATATGCTTGCTCCTCCCATGCGTCACATGATTCTCTTGATAATCATAACATGGCCTTCGCTCGTATCCTTTTGCAACAAGTGCTTTATGCCTTTCAATATCGTCATTTGCCTTGACATTTGTCTTGAAAACCCATTTCACATCAATGATCTCCTTGTCATTTGGTTTCTCAACTAGCTCCCAAGTCTTGTTCTTCTCTATGAAATGAATTTCTTCCTCCATTGCTTTTCTCCACTCTTTCTCCTTGTAAGCTTCTTCAAAATTTTCTGGTTCTAAAACACAAAAATTGCATCTTGCATAAACATCACTCAAACTCCTCCTTTTTTCTGCGGAACCGGGAGAGGATGAACTTGAACTTAAACTTCTTGGAGAGCTTCCGAGTGAATTCAGACCATTATTTGGATGATCTTCATCAAGATCCCCGCCTTCACTATTTTCTTCTTCAACATCACTTTCATCATCACCTTGAAAAACTCCACCATTTTCTATTCATTGTTTCTTCCAATCCCAAGAATCATTCTCATCAAACAACACATCTCGACTGATTAATACCTTATTGTCTTTCAAACTCCAAACTCGGTAGCCTTTTGACATGGCACTATATCCAATAAAGATACACTTTTCACTTGCTTCATCTAGCTTTATCTTTTTTTCTTTTGGAACTTGAGAATAACAAATACACCCGAACACCTTCAAATGTCTCAAAGATGACTTTCTTCCACTCCATACTTCAAATAGTGTTTTGTTGAACAATGCTTTTGTGGGACTTCTATTAATTAAGTACACGTCCGTATTCACAGCATCACCCCAAAAACTCTTTGGCAATCCTTTTGCATGAATCATCGACTTAGCCATTTCTTCCACCGTTTGATTTTTCCGCTCACTTACTCCATTTTGTTGCGGAGTATAGTGAACCATGAGTTGCCTATCAATTCCTTCATCTTCACAAAACTTGTCAAACTCATTATTATTATATTCCTTACCTCTATCACTTCTAAGGAATTTAATAACATGCCCACTTTGTTTTTCAACAAGAGATTTAAACTTCTTAAAAATGGAAAACACCTCCGATTTTTGCTTTATGAAATAAACTCAAGTCATACGAGAATAGTCATCAATAAACAAAATAAAGTACCTATTCTTGGCATGAGTTGGATTCTCCATTGGACCGCACGCATCCGTATGAATTAGCTCCAATTTCTCCTTTGCACGCCAAGCACCACTCTTCGGAAAAGATTGACGATGATGCTTCCCAAGTGCACATCCTTCACAAACTTCATGAATCTCCTCAATCCTTGGAAGCCCTTGAACCATGTTCTTTTGTTCAAGTAACTTGAGACTATGAAAATTCAAATGCCCAAGTCTCTTATGCCACAACCACGAATCTTCAAGAATGTGAGCCTTCAAAGCTACATTTTCACCATACTTGAAAACAAGAGGAAAACTCCGATTTCTCTCCATTTTGATAGAAGCCACCAATTGTTGTGAACCATTTTTTTCATAAATCTTGCAATTATTATTATTGAAATTCACCGCATATCCATGCTCCACAAGTTGTCCAACGCTCAATAAATTTTGATCCAACTCCGGAACAAGCAATACATCATGAATGAGTTTTTCTCCCTTCTTTGTTTGCACACGAATAGTTCCCTTTCCTTGTGCCTTCACCAAAGATCCATTTCCCATCTTCACTTGTGAATCTATGGAGGTATCCATAGCCACAAAAATTGATTTGTCTCCCGTCATGTGATTGCTACAACCACTATCAAGGGACCACACATCATTCTTGTATTCGGTTGCACTTTGACAAGCATAGAACATGTGCCCTTCACTTCCTTTCTCCTCTTTAAAATTTGCTCCTTTCACCCTACAATCTTTCTCTTTATGCCCAAACTTTTGACAACGGTAACACTTTGGTTTGCATTTAAACCAACAATCTTCAAAATTGTGACCATTCCTTCTGCAAATTTTACAACCTTGAGAATTTTGTGAATTTCCTCCACGATCTTGACTTTGCCTACCACCATCAAAATTATGCCTTCCTCCACCTCTAGAACCTCTACCACGGCCTCTTCCTTGGTTTCCACCATGTCGACCGCCTCTAAATGAATCTCCACTTCTTTTACCGCTACTTTCAACACTTTTCTCAACTTCCTTCGAAACAAAATTGAGATTAGATTGGAAAGCACTCTCAACAGATTTTTCGGAGTGTCTTTCTAATCTCTTCTCATGAGCCTTCAATGAACCCATCAAATCTTGAATCGTCAATGTAGCATATCTTTAGTTTCTTCAATAATCGACAACATACAACATACCATCATTGTCATCTTAAATCTTGCATCTTCCATGATCTCCACTAAAGATATTGAAGAAACTAAAGATATTGCTACATTGACGATTTTTCGGAGTGTCTTTCTAATCTCTTCAGATTGGAAAGCACTCTCAACAGATTTTTCGGAGTGTCTTTCTAATCTCTTCTCAAGAGCCTTCAATGAACCCATCAAATCTTGAATCGTCAATGTAGCAATATCTTTAGTTTCTTCAATGAACCCCTTGACTCAAATTCTACCACATCATTATCATGTTCAATCTTGCATCTTCCATGATCTCCACTTTCTGTCTCATCGTCATCGGTCATCTTCAACACCTCTTGTGTTTTCCTCAAAACTTGTACCGCTGCTCTCCACTAGCAGGACACGCCTCTTGATCATCATATCAAGAAGACTTTCGACACAAGGCTCCATCAGCGAGTTCACACAAGGGTAAATCCCAAACACCACAAACGTGGTCCACCAAAACCATCTTGTAACCATGATCTTCAAACTCCATTGATCGTCCCCCACAAATCTTGCTACTTCTGTCCGGAATCTTTTACCGATCCTAGGATCCTCCAAATCAAATCTCCACCGTTCAGATTGAATATATATGAGTCCCAAAGCTGCTCGCCAAAAATCAAGACGATCCAACGGTTAACGAATGCGCTACGCCTCTTTCTTCACTGCTGCGCTGAACAAAAACGGACCAGATCTGCTCTCTTGTTTTTCTTCTATTTTGGATCTCTTCTATCGATGCGAATTCTCCTCTTCAACCAAGCTCTGATACCACTTGTTGGGATCGCTCACCAACAAGAGAAATCGCAATAAGAGATTACAAAATACCCACGCATACAAAACAAGAACAAGACACAAGATTTAACGTGGTTCACCCCAACATCAATGGGCTACGTCCACACCGATCAACTTTTCACTATAATATCATGGAATTACAAGATGACGAGTTTTCTTCAAGAAACTCGCAAAGACTCACTACTCTCTCAAATTGGTATTACAAGAATTGAGGTATCTCTCCTTCTCAACATTCTTGAAAATACACACACAAAGAACTCATATTGGTGAAGCCTATTTGTATAGGGAGGCACACCCACTAATCCTCTCTTCCTCACATTCTTCCCTAAGGGAAGCCCCTCTTGGCACCACCAAGGCACACACAAAATAATAGCCCTCACTGTAAGGACATGGCTTGCAACACAAGTCATTTAGACTTCCATTCATAAAGTTATGATTATAATATTAAATTATAAAGTATAGTTGATAATAAAATGTGTAGAATTTCTGGATATATATTACCTAATTGTGATGGGCAAAAGGGTAATTTATTATCATAAAGCTTGAAAGGGTGTGGTCCCTAAATGAAATGTCACCAAGTCTACTATATAAAGGGCATTCCATCAACCCTTAAGACTACTCCATTATTCATTAGTACTCTCTCCATAAATCTTCATTAAGTGTTAAACGAAGTAAAGAGGAAAGACATTTATCATTTAGAAGAGCATTCTCCCTACATCTTCTTCTTATTCATTTCTCCCTTCATCATCCATGGATTCAACAGGTATTGTTCTTAAACGCTTCCGCTTCATCTCTTTCTCAATCCTATTCTAAAGTGAGTGTGGCATTCAGGGATTAAAATTGTTCCAATAATTGGTATCAGAGCCCCGCTCATCTTTGGTTTAAGTTTGAGTTCTTTTTAGGAAAGTTTGTGCTTTCGTTTTGATTCATTTTTCCTGTTGAATCATAAAGTTTTGATGTTGATTAAGGGACTCTAATTCGTTCATAGAGCACTGATAATCATCATCTAAATGTAAGAAAATGGTTTGAAAGGTTTTGTTGCATAAATAAAAGGATTCAAGTTTGACTATCCCTAATAACATAATTATGTGTTATGCATAATTGTGTGGATCTACATACTTGATTCCATGTTTTAAAAGGACAAGATTATCCCTATGTATCATGGTCTATGTTGTCAAGAACATACCATGTGGATCTACTTGTCATTTCATGTTTTGGGAAATTATTAAACAAAATTCAGAAAGTGCAGAAATTTGGAGTGCTCGGCCGAGCAGTTCATATGACTCGGCCGAGCACATGAATCGGTGCTATGCATGTCGTAAAGGCATATGTTTCTGAAAGTGGTGCTCGGCCGAGCACCATATAAGCCTCGGCCGAGCACTTCTTGCCTAATATAGCCAAAACCATTCTGTCTTTAGTGCTCGGCCGAGCACTTTATATGCTCGGCCGAGCAGACACTATTCACAGATTTTGGATTTTTTTTTAAAGTTTTGCACTATTTGTTTTCTCTTTTGGAATAAAACCATAAATTATTTCAAACCTTAAAATTTGTTGATTAATTATATGCTTTGACAATTTTATTTATGTTTAAATAATATTGTCGCCTAAGTGATTTACGTTATTTAAGCCCTTAAATTGTAAAGTGTTGGATGTTTAAGTTAATATGTGAATGACTTGAATTTTCCAAAGAAGATCTTGACATTTGACTAAACTTAGGCATTCATGTGGTAACAAATAAAATGAACATTATGATATTTTCTTAGGTACTTATGTCGGCCCAAAGGAGGATTAAGTATTTATTAAAATATAAGTTCAAATTACTTGTTACCTAAGGCAATCATTTATGAGTCAACTCGCAATCCAAAGATTAGTTTTGATGTCATGTTGATTGTCTTATTGATGGATTTCGTTGATATAATTAATCATTTTTCATTTTGTAGTTTCTTATTCATGTTTTTGTTTTCATTCTTTTTTGTTCTCAAAACCCAACAGATTTACTTATTGTTTCGTCCGTAATCACTGCTATGAGTACAGTACCGATGCTAAATGGGACTAATTTTAAAACTTGAAAAAATAAATTAATGATGATCTTAGGCTATATGGACATAGATCATGCATTAAGGGAACCGTTTCCTCTTCCTCTCTCTAGTGAAAGCACTCAAGAAGATTGCTTAAATGAGGAGAAGTGGAAACGCTCCAACCGTGTGAGCCTAATGATCATGAATATAGTTGTCCCGGAGACCATTTTGACCGGTGTCTCCAAGGACGTTGATGCAAAAACATTCCTTGATATGATTGAGGGATGTTTTGCATCTACCTCTTCTCACGGGACAAAAAGAAGAGGGAAGGACATTGCGGTTGCAAGTAAAAAGAAGCGTAATGGATCATCCAATGATCATAAAGAAAATAAATGCTTCTTTTGCAAGGACCTTACACACATGAAGTTCGACTGCCCTAAGTATCACGCTTGGCGTGCTAAGAAAGGTATGTCATTTGGTCTTGTTTGTATTGTATTAAGGCTAAATTTGGTTTCAATCCCTACATATACATGGTGGTTGAATTCTGTACAACAACTCACATAAGTATGTTTTTGTAGGATTGCCTGAGTTACCGAAGAACCAGTAAAGATGAGAGATTCATCTATATGGGAGCTGGGAATCCGGTTGAAGTTTTAGGCATAAGGACTCCTTTTCAGTTATTGTTAAGTACTAAGTATTGTTTGTATAAATAATACATTTGTTGTACCGTCATTTGAACGGAATTTAATATATATATATATATCACAATATTGAATAAAGAAGGTTATTTTGTTCATTTTGTGATCTTTATTTTTTAAATTCCAATGTTGTTGGTACTAGTACTTTGTCAAGTATTCTTTATTTACTCGACATTATTTAAACAATAAATGTGTCCCTTAATAATGAAACCAAAACTAGAAAGCAAAAGTTATCAAGTAAATTTTATTTTCATTAAGACATAGGCATTTGGGTCATATTTCCAAGAGGAAAATTGATAAGCTTATGTTAAAGGAAAATCTTAAACAAACTTGATATTTTGAAAAATACTTTTGCATTAAAAGCCTTAAAGTAAATTTACAAACATTATAGTATTCTCAAGAGCATCAAGTGTCTCTATGAACTAATTCATTCGGATATTTGTAGACCATTAATTATTCCTTCATGGAAAAGGTCAACAATAGTTATTATGTTCAAAATGACTAACTTTTAGTTTGAATACATTTATTTGCTTCATAAAATATTGAGTTTGGACGTTGTAAAAGTCTTATAAAGACAAAGTTGGAAATCAACTTTGAAGACTATTAAGAACATTAGGGTCATTCATGATGGTGTATACATCTTTGGAATGATTGTTAAAAGGAACAACGTCTAGGTCCTTTTACTCGCTATTTTACAGAGTGTGGGATTATATCTCTCTACATTGAGCCGGGTACGCCTAGCATGAATATTGTAATAGAGACATATTGAAATCCTTAAGGATATGGTAATAAGTATGTTTTATACTTCTCTTACCTCACTCATTATGGGCGATATGTTAAAGCCGCAACCTTTATTCTCATTAAAGCTCCCTCTAAGGCTACTAATATAACCCTTAATGATTTAAGGACGCGTTCCTTATTCGTCCTTAAATCATATTCATTTATGGGGTTGTCTAGCATAAGGATAGACTTTATAAGTCTACTAAGGGCAAGTTAGACGTAAGATTATTAGTAGTTATTCATGGGGTAAGCCGAAAGAACTAGGGGATATATACATTTTACAACCCGAAAGTTAGAACGTTTTGAAAAACGAGAAATGCTAGGTTCTTTTAAGGATGTTGAATTTAGTGGGAGAATTTGGAGTAATATTTTGAATTTGAAAAAGGAAGAGGAATTCATTTATATGGAATCCATTTATATACCACTTCCTATAGTTCTAATTGGATATCAAGTTTTGAACTTGACATTCAAGAAGAACATACAATTCAAAATAAATATGATTTCCCTATAAATATTGAACAACATGGAAATGTTGATCATAAGAAGGAAATTCAAAAAACCTCAAAATTTGTAAGAACCGGTGCCCTTATAGAGATCAAATAGAGTAAGAAGGAATGCAATTCCGGATATTCATTAAGTGTATCTTGTCGAGAATAAATGACACTTAGGTATAGTGGGAGATAATCTATTTATCTTCCATAAAACCATCAATAGTCCTAATTCTCATAAGAAGATTAATGCCATTAATAAAGAGTTACAATCTTTTGAAAGATAACAACGTTTGGGATCTTATTTCATTACATAAGGATGTGAAACCTATAAATGGGTCTCTAAGACCTAAAAGGATTCACAAAGTAATGTTGAAAGATATAAAACCCATCCAGTTGCTAAAGATTTTAACTCATAAGAAAGGTATTGATTATAAAGAAAGAAACACTTTTCCGGTATCTTCTAAAAGCTCCTTAGGATCATTATGGCACTAATAGCACCTTTGATTTTAAGCTTCATTAAATGGATATTAGAGAAAACTTTTCTTAATGGAGACATTAAGGAAACTATCTATATGGAGAAATTCATTTATGAACTTAAGTAAAACTTCTCATTAATGGTATTTAGAATTTAACCAAGTTATTCTTTCATTTGTTTTTGAAATGAATCTTGGTAAATATTAAGTATACCATAAGTTCAGTGGGAGTAAATTTATAATTTTGGTCTTATATGTGGATGATATTTTGCTTGCTAGTAATGATATGAACCTTATTAAGGAAACTAAGAAATTTCTTATTTGAAATGAAAGATCTTGGTAAGGCATCTTTGTATTAAGAATCCAAATTCACCGTGATCGCTCACGAGATGTTTTAGGATTATCACAAAAGGCCATATGGAAAGGTATTACAAAAGGTTTAGCATGCAAAACTGTAACCACATGACACCCCTAATTTTAAAGGAGACATTCTTAGTCTCAAACAGTATCCTAAAGGAAAATTTTGAATCCAAGTATATGGAAAATTCCCTCTTTGCATCAGCAGTAGGAAGCTTAATGTATACATAAATCTTACATTTAACGTTGGGATGCTTTGTCAATACCAAAGCAATCCGGAAAGAACATTAAGTAGCAGCCAAAAGAATGATAGAAGTATTTACAAAACACAAAAGAACTACATGCCTATGTTTTGAAGTCGGATCATCTTGAGATCATTAGGTATTCCGACATTAGTTAAATATATGGCTGCATATGTTTTAATGGACTGTAATTTGTCAAAACAAGTGTCGAAAGACCAATTAAGAAATGACTATCAGGTAGCAGTTCTGCACTCTAACAAGAGTTTATGGATTTAGACATTAATTATCTTGTTATAAAGAAAAGAGTACAACATGAACGAAAGGAATACAACTTATAGAAACAAACTCTATTTAGATGATCCATTTATGAAAGAGTTATCATCTTCAGTGTTTCACGAGCATGTTGCTCATATGGGTGTAACAACTTTTGATAACATTTAATATAGTGGGAGTTTGTGTTGTTCTTTCATTAATTGTTCTATTATTTAAAGTTTTGATCTCATTTGGTTAAGTTGGACTAGTTGGAAGAATATGTATATGCTACACATCTATACTTTTGATCTATGTCATTTAGTTGGATTTGTATACGTGATTATTGTGGGTTTAGTTGCGAATCAATTACAACGACTGCCCCTTTAGTCCTATACTTGTATGGCTAATGGACGAGATTGTTATAAATGACAATAAAGTGCGCACATAAGGGTTGTCATTTGTGTTATGTTCATAATTTAAAGGAAGGACTTTGTTTTGCAACCCAAGTGGTGGATTGTAAGGACATGGCTTGCAACACAAGTCATTTAGATTTCCATTCATAAAGTTATGATTATAATATTAAATTATAAAGTATAGTTGATAATAAAATGTGTAGAATTCCTGGATATATATTACCTAATTGTGATGGGCAAAAGGGTAATTTATTATCATAAAGCTTGAAAGGGTGTGGTCCCTAAATGAAATGTCATCAAGTCTACTATATAAAGGGCATTCCATCAACCCTTAAGACTACTCCATTATTCATTAGTACTCTCTCCATAAATCTTCATTAAGTGTTAAAAGAAGTAAAGAGGAAAGACATTTATCATTTAGAAGAGCATTCTCCCTACATCTTCTTCTTATTCATTTCTCCCTTCATCATCCATGGATTCAACAGGTATTGTTCTTAAACGCTTCCGCTTCATCTCTTCCTCAATCCTATTCTAAAGTGAGTGTGGCATTCAGGGATTAAAATTGTTCCAACACTCACACCCTTTATAAAGGCTTCAAATAAAACTCTTTCCTAATACAATAAGGAATCCTTGTCCTACACCCATAAGGACTCACAAATTCCTCTCCTACTTGCATTAGGAAATAATCTTCACTTCTTGTCCAATTTGGATTAGAATTTGAGCCAAAATCCCAACAAGAAAAATGGCAAAAATGAAAACCAACTTGAATGAATAAGGGTCTGTAAGTGATGCTTCTTCAGTTTGTATGATGTATATAGATGATAGGTAGATCATGTAATGTTAACTGTTAAGTTGTGTAGATGCAGGACAGTCTTAGCTGTTTGAGCTTTGTCTTGGGTTGCATGTGCTCAGGTCTTTGTATACATCTTATAATCAACTGGACTTAATTATTTATCTATCAAAACATATTTACTATGATTAATTTGTGATTAAACATAGTGAGGTACTAACACCTAGTAATTCAGTGACCATGACACTTCCTATCTTCATTCGTTAACTCAGCAATCAGACTTAAATTAGTTACAAAACTCACTTCCATCATGACACATACAAATATAAACTTCTGTTAAATTGAATGTCAATATGACACTTGATCGCTCTGTAACTCTTTTAAAAAAATAGGATAAAAATATAAAAATAGGAATGGACGGCTGAATACCCTAATTACTACCACTATGTTGATTCATTCGACTCGGTCATAATAATATGATTAACTTTTGATGATGATACCCAACCATTTCAACTATGAATCTAAATAATAAAACCTCCTACTAGTAGCATACTCCCTCCGCCCCCGCATAAGTGAGACTTCTTTCCCTTTTGGTCCGTCCCACTAAAAGTGAGACTGTCCAAAATGGAAATGTTTCAACCCCGCTCATTCTCTCTCTTCATTTTCAACCAATCAATTTATTCAACCAACACTACTATTTATCCCACTCATCATCTCTCTTCATTTTCCACCACTCAATTTATCCAAATAACACTACTATTTACTCCACTCATTCCCTCTCTTCATTTTCTACCATACATTTACTAGTTTTTCTTAATTAGTGTGCAAACACCTCTAGTCCTACTTGTGCTGGGACGGAGGGAGTATATAAAAAGGAGATGGAACTGCTCTATTTTT
The DNA here is from genome assembly GCA_026119855.1 of Campanula takesimana. Taxonomy (NCBI): domain Eukaryota; kingdom Viridiplantae; phylum Streptophyta; class Magnoliopsida; order Asterales; family Campanulaceae; genus Campanula; species Campanula takesimana. The sequence continues at coordinate 1,440,579 of JAOWBW010000074.1, forward strand.
TTATTTTTATTTTTTTGGAGCGAGGAATTTAATTATTTTAAATTAATAAAGGAATGCATAAAATAATACTACATGGATTTCATCAACCCTGAGCTGATAAAGTTTGGGTGACGTGGGGCTAAATCATAGTGGGCCGAACTTTGGGCTCGCACGTGTAAAGGGCCAGATCTGATATCATGATAAAATCTGAGGTTCCATCCCAAAACCAATTGGCAATGGGAGGTGTGGCTTTGGAATAGAGATTAACTACTGTACTTTGCTCGAGAAATTCAGCAATTAATCGACAATTTTCGCTCGAGAAAATTGAAAGAGACACGCTCTATATCAAAACTTTATTAATAATCAACTGATTTTCGGAATTAAACATAACCCTATTTTTACAAGTCTTGGAAAACAAGTCAAAAACGTCTAAAAATAAGCCTAATCTATATAGTAACCTAATAGAAGTGTAAAATAACAAAATAAAGGCTAAATCTACTTTTAAACCTCAAAATACTGACCATCTAATACAAAATCCGAAAATTTAATAAAATAATTATAATAAAAATAAAACTTATTCATATTCCTAATATTGATCTCCATCAGGCGGCATGGCAACAACAAAACCATACCATCCCGGCTGAACAGTATACATATAACAACATGGCAGAAAAAGATCATCACATTGGCTTGCAGTGTTGCAAAACACCTTCCGAAGCGTAGCATTACCAAAGTTGATTGGAGATGATGCAATCAAAGCAAGAACAATGGCAAAAATGAAAACCAACTTGATAAAACCCATATTTCCAACTTGCTCAAATAATTTGTTATACTGGCAATGAAAAGGTTGCTATATCAATATAGATAGATGGAAGAGTAACAACTCGCCAAACACGCAAAATAGAGATGTATATTGACAATTGAGTAATCTATAAATCGTCGCTCAAAACTTTGAATTCAATATTTTGGTACAACATTTGTATTCAGATTAAACACAAAATTATGAATGTTAGGTTAGTCAACTTGTTGCAAAAAGGTTTCTCGGAAGTGAAATATATCACTCTTATATGGAATGATAAAGGAAATGGTATAGACATTTTCATTTGAAGGGATAGTACTATGAAGTTTTGAGACATTGCTTTAGTACCTTGCCGGAATAATTAGTGCTTGATGCAACGTACTAAGCCTCTATTATCAAATAATGCAACCTACTCACTAGTGATAGATATATGAAACGTACTTTACTATCATTTATCAAATAATGCAACCTACTCAAAACACATTAAATTTTTAACGAGTTCAGCTATATATTTAACGAAACTAACTCAAAATGAAAAGGAAACATGAGAAAGTGATGAGATACCCACCACCGTCCCATTGAAAGGATTGTTAAAGAAACGTTTTGTTAGTTTTTTTAACGAAAGTTTACATTTTTTGGATTATTAAAGAAACGTTTTGTTAGTTTTTTTTTAACGAAAGTCATACTTCTGTTAGAATTTTTAACGGCGTTAGAAAAAAAATTGTACATTGCATTATTTGATATATGATAGTAAAGTACGTTTCATATATCTGCCACTAGCTAGTAGGTTGCATTATTTGATAAAAATCGGAAACTACGTTGCATATCTTAGTAGTTTGCCAACCTCCTTCCCATTTGAAGCTTCACCATTTTGGTGATGACACACAAATTAAGAAAAGTGATGAGTGTAAGAAAGGTTGTGAGAGTCGAGAAGTTAATGGGTATGACAAGTGGGGCCTACAATTTAAATATGTGAGAGGGGAAAGTTAGTGGGTATGACAAGTGAGCCCCATAATTTAAGTATGTGAGAGGAAGAGATGAGTGGGTATGACAAGTGGGACCTACATTTATTACCATTTTAGGAAAGGCTGAAGCTTCTAACAGGACATTCATTTGGGTAAAAGGTGAAGCTTCAAATGAGACGGAGAGAGTATATTTATTTTATATTCTTTTTTTGCTCGAGTGGGCATAAAAATGGCATATACTTGTAAAATGTTACCCCCTCCGTCCCGGACTAAGGTTCTTAGTTTGACTTTACACGGAGATTAAGAAAAAAAGTAAATGTTGTGAGTATGAAAAAAGTAAGAGAAAGTAGGAGAGATAAAGTGGGTAGAGAGTTTTTGTTGTGAGAATGACAAGTGGGTCCCATGGTCCATTTTAGGTAATAAAACAACTAAGAACCTTAGTTTGGGACAAACTAAAAAGGAAAGTAAGAACCTTAGTATGTGACGGAGGGAGTAATATTTAAGTTGGCAAAATATTGTAGAGCTCTATAAAAATTTGTTGAAAGGAAAAAAAACTACTAGCATTAAAATTTATAAAAATTGACAGTATGGTAAAACTATTTTTAAGGCCGTTTACCAGTGATGATACTACGCATGCATGAGGAGTAGAATAGTATATTAGGTAGGAGTTCTTGTTTGTTTGTCTATAAAAAGGGACTAAAACATTGTACTCCTTCATTTTCATCCTTAACCAGCAAAAAATAATAATAATAATAATAAAAAAAAAAAAAAAAAAAAAAAAAAAAAAACATGCAGGGCGTTTTTGTTTTTGTTTTGGTTCTTAGTCTTCTAAGTGTCGTAGCGAAAACGGTGAAGGCAACCACCACCACCAACATCACAATTCGGCCCGACTGCCAGAGCCACTGCGGAGACTTGATAGTGCCATACCCATTTGGCATCGGCGTGGGAACAAACTGTTCCCTAAACCCGTTGTTCGACATCACATGTAACACATCCTTCACTCCTCCTCAAGCGTTCATCCAAGATGGCAACATTCTGATACGCAACATATCAGACTCTGAGCTGCGAGTGAGAACCGCTCTTGCTTGGAAATGCTACAACAGTTCCGGCCACGTGATTGAAAACTTTACAACATGGACGGAGTTAAGCGGAACACCCTACAGTTTTTCAGAATCAAACAAGTTCACGCTCATCGGTTGCAACGACGTGGCGGTTCTCGAAGGAGACAATAGCGTTAAAAGCATCGCAACTGGTTGCCTATCCCTTTGCCTGAACGCAGCTGATGTGGTTGGAGGAAACTGTTCAGGGATTGGTTGTTGTCAGACATCCATTCCAAAAGGGTTTCAAGTATTTTTCACTCGAACCAGATAACTGGTCGGCCAAGCTTAATTATGTGCGCGCTTTTAGTCCTTGCACGTACGCTTTTCTGGCCGAGGAAAACAAGTTTAGTTTTCAGGGTCTGTCGGACTATGCTGACGACACAAAATTCTGGAAAAAGACCAGGGCTAATGTTTTTAGGGTTCTTGATTGGGCGATCGGGAACCTGACCTGCCCTGACGCCGAAAAAGATAATTCCCTAATCTGCCAATCCAATAGTGAATGTGTTAACGCCAGCACAGATTCTAATGGAGGGTATCGTTGCAGATGCAAGGATGGCCACATGGGAAATCCATACCTGCATCCAGGTTGTCAAGGTATTACTTCCTTCTTTCTTCTTTTCATTCAGCAGTAGAGTGAGAGAGAGAGAGAGAGAGAGAGGCGGTCATTTCTCCCTCTTAATTTTGGATATACTCTTAGATTTAGATTTATGTCAAAAATACCACTATATTATACTCCTTCCGGTTCCGCAGAATAAGAGTCTGTCTTTCTTTCTTTCTTGATACATCTCATTCCATAAATAGAATTGATGAATAGTATTTTGGACACATTTGTCCTTATCATGCTTGTGTATTAAAAAAAAAATCAACACTTTCAACCTACTTTTTACCCACTTGCATAATGAAAAGTGTTTTGGACAATTATACCCTCAACCCACTTGTATTTTTTCAGTTTTTTTGGCGAAAAGAGGACGGTACTTCCCTAAATTTTATTATTACCTTTCCTATATATGTTAGAAACTTTCACATCTATAGCCTCCATAATTCTGAATATAGCTTGAACATAATATCATACCTCCCAAGGAATCGTGTATTTATGAAGACGTATATGTTGGCAAGAACCTCATAATCGACCTCAAGCCATATAGAATGATATTCATCAACCGAGCATGAGTGAGGCCATCTAAGGCAGCCCTAACGTAAGCAACCATCGTTAGTTACATGGCCATAAAATCGAGAATATCCATACAAAAAGGATCCATCATGGCTGCGAAAAACACCACATACCACCCGAAGCGAAACATGGGTTGCCTCTAGATGCTCCATCTGAATTAAGCTTAATTTGACCCTCCACCGGAGGAACCCAAGTAACAACTTTAGCATGTACTGTTTTAGGAGCAGCAACCCACTTGTATTATTTACTCATCTTTTATTGTTTTGTTAGGATAATTTAATCAACATAAATTTATTGCTTAAAGTTTCTTCGTACAAATGAGAACCTAAATATCGTGAGAACCGTGAGAACTTGGATACATTAGGTAAGAACCTAATGTATCCAATGTATCCAAGTGAACCATTGGATACATTAGGTAAAAACCTAATGTATCCAATTTCTCACGGTTCTCACGATATTTAGGTTCTCAGAGCGCATATACATATATATATATATATATATATATATATGTATATGTATATATATATATATATATATATGTATATGCTCTCTGAGAACCTAAATATCGTGAGAAAAGTCAGTTAAGTCACATGTGATTGACGTGTAAAATTTAGGGCCTAATGTATACGAGGCGGTTGCAGTTTAGGGCCTAATTTAGGGCCTAATGTATACGTGTAAAAGTTAGTTAAGTCACATGTGACTTAACTAACTTTTCTAACAAAAACCGTTAAAAAGCCCCATTCTACAACGAAAATGTCAAGTCAGGCCCTAAATCGCCAAATTTTAGACATCAGGCCCTAAACTGCAACCGCCTCGTAGACATTAGGCCCTAAATTGTAATTTTCCCTTGTATTAGTTAAAGTGTGTATTTTATGACTTTTTTATTTTCATTTGTGTGGAATAAGCACTATTGTAATATGATGTATTGGAATTTAATGCACTTTGTCAAACTAGCAGCACTACTTGTTTGGATCTTATTCTGCAATTGATGCTTATGCTTAGTTCATGACATCTACCATATTCCAACTTCATCATCCTCAAACATTTTAAGTCCATTTTTCTAATGAAAAAATTTGGTCATTTAGATGCGGTTTTGGTTATTTTGCGAGTTAGTTATTAAGGGGTTTAATGCTACTCCATCTCTCCCTAAATTCTAAAATATGAATGTTCATTTTCAAGAAATTTTTATCCCAAAATGAATGTCTTTTTTTAACATAACTTTGTCCCTAAATGTTTTTTCCAATTTTTTTTCACAAGTATACTAAATGTTTGGAAATACCTCTGCCCCGGAAAGATAGTCCCACCTTTTTTTTGTTACTACGAAAGAACTTTGAGCAATAATTAAAACTACTTTTAATTATCTTAATGTGAATCTAAAAATTGATATTGATAGTATTTATAATGGTGTATCAATAAAAAATTACATTTTCATTAAAGTAATTAATAGCAGCTTTAATTATTGTTCAAAGTTCATTCGTAGTAACAAGAAAAAAAGTAAGACTATTTTTCTGTGACAAAGGGAGTATATAAAATTTTGCCACCAAATTGTACAAAGTTGAGATTTTCATACGTTCTTTAAAATGAAATTTGGACATATATTTTCAGAGACGGAGGGATTATATTTTTATTTTAGAGAGACTCATTTTTTCCTTGCAATGTCAATTTGAAAACCCCATGACACTATAATGTGGTGAAGCTATAGCTCCAAAATCTCCCCAGGATTGATCGAAACATCGTAAAGACCCGCTTGTTCATCCTCATTCAATAATAAGCTCACCGTTTCTTCATGGCCATGTCGAGTATTATTTTTCGCCCACGGATGTTTTGTGAATTTCCTCAACCCTTCAAGTTCAATCGCCACTTCCTTCATCGTAGGCCTATTTTCGCTATTCAGATTCAAGCATCTCTTTACAAGCTCAGCAATCGCCCGAAGTTGCTCCAATGTACCTTCCCTCAAAACTCGAGGCTCGAGTATTTGAAATAACTTATTCTCCTTCATTGACATGATGAAAAACGTCGCTATATTTCTCTCTTCTGGGGTTCTCTCCATTGAAAGAGGTGTCGTCCCCGTTAAGAGCTCTGCAAGAACCACCCCAAAGCTATAAACGTCGCTCTTCTCAGTTAACTGGCTCGTGTGGAAGTATTCTGGATCCAAGTACCCTAATGTCCCTTGAACTAGAGTAGTCACTTGTGTTTGATCGAGTGGGACCAATCTCGAGGCACCAAAATCTGAAATCTTTGTAGTGTAATTTTCATCTAATAATATGTTGGCCGATTTCACGTCTCTGTGAATAATTGGCATTGAAGCTGCAGAGTGAAGGTAAGATAATGCCCCGGCTGATTCTGCAGCTATCCTCAAACGATTCTCCCACGATAGCCAAGTCGAGGCACTTTTACTATGAATATGACCAAAGAGAGTCCCGTTTGAGACATATTCGTAAACCAACATAGGAACTTCACTTTCTAGACAACATCCTAAAAGCTTGACCACGTTTCGATGGTTGACTTGTGTCAGAATGGCTACCTCATTGATGAACGGCTCGATTTGGGTCTCGTCCATTACTCTTGACTTCTTGATTGCGACTACACGTTGGTCGCTTAGAATTCCTTTGTACACTACGCCGTAGCCGCCTCTTCCGAGAATCCTGTCCTCGGCGTAGTTATTGGTGGCTTTCTCTAACTCTTCGGCTGTGAAAACTTTGGTAGAGTCAACACCATTGCTGTTGGAATTGATTTGTTGTTTCAACAACAAACCGCCGTTTTGTTGAAATAATTTCCTTCTGAGTTTGATGAGTTTCCTTTTCTTGATGGTGAAATAGAGCCAAGTGATTCCAATCAGGATTGCCAAGAAACCGAAACCCATACCTTCAAAAATAATTGTCATTTAGGACTTGTTTGTTGTATCATATACTGTACATACATATATACTGAATACATATATGATAATACATATACACATATATGTATATGGACGCACATACATACATATAGCCAGGATTTTCTGAAAAGGGGGTCAAGGTTGCTTGGGGATAAGTATTATTGTTGAGGTTTACAAATTTAGTATACAAGGGGGTCGAATAGTGCATTTTTTCTCAAATTTAAGGGGCTCAAAATGAATAAATTCATCATTTTTTTTTGTAGTAAATGTCATTTTCTAAAATTTTGAAGGTACTAAAATTGAAACATTTCAAAATTCAAGTGGTCACCGCTTCCCTTTGCCCTAGCCTTGCCACTGCATATAGTATATAAGTATGTATATGTATACAGTGACGAAGCTACCTTATGGTTAAGGGGGTCACTCACCCCTTCAATTTTAAAATGTGTCTTTACCACTTTCAAGATTTTAAGTAATGTTTTTTTTAGTTCTAAAGATGATGAATTTATGCATTTTGACCCCCTGGATTCTGAGTAAATTTTGGTCAAATTATTATTTTGACCCCCTTGTATGATAAATTTGGGTACCTTAACTTTAATATTCACCCATAGAACAATTTCGACCCCCTTTAGAAATATTTTTGGCTTAGCCACTGTATGTATATATGTATATACTGTATGTGTAAATACGTGTGTATATATTTGATAAAATAATGATGATGATTACCTAGGGAGAAGCTGATAACCGGAAAATGTTTGGTCTCTGCAACACAACCGCGCTTGTTTTTCTGACCATCGCCATATAAACCGCGTGGACAACTACAAGTATAACCTCCTGGAGTATTGGTACAAATCCCTCGCAGATCACATGTGTTGTTGTTTTGATCTTCACACTCGTCAATATCTGCAAATTAAGGAGTTAGACACCAATATTCATAAAATCCATCATATCAGCATGCGTAAAATATGAATAGCAGTTGTAATCTACTCGATTAGATGGCTATATTACACAAACCGGTCCGGTACCCACAATTCTTTCTTTAGCATGGCTTACTTATTTGGACATTTGGTCGTCAAAAAAAAAAAAAAAAAAAAAAAAAAAAACAGAAGAAAAATGGTTGATAAGTCATAAACTAACCTTGGCAACCAGGACTAAGATAAGGATTGCCTTCATAACCCTTCTTGCAACTGCATCTATACCCACTATAACCGATGTCAGAATCAACGCAGTTAGTATTCGGTTGACATGCTAAAACATTGCTTCTTTGAGCCTCGGAACATGTCAAATTCCCCACCACCCAATCTACCAGTATATGAACATTATCACGAGTCCTGTTCCTGAAACTTGGGTCGGCCAAATCCGATGCACCCCGGAACACAAACGTGTCTTGCACACCAAGAAACGCATAGCCACAAGGATTAAAAGACCATACATCTGTATGATTTGAATAGCTACTCGGCTCAATGTAATAGTACTTTAAACCTTTTGGTATGGACGTTTGACAACAGCCAAGTCCTGAACAAGACCCACTTACTATGTCCTGAGATTTAGAACACAATGACGTGCAACTGCTCATGAAATTACAAGGCCTGTTCCCGAATATCCATGCATCGTCATCACACCCAACGATGGTGAACTTGTTTAGCTCAGAGAATGTGTAGGGAGACTTGGCCCCGAGGCCGGTCCACGACTCATATTCTAGGGTCAAGTTGCCTTGTTGATTGAAGCACCGTGCGGACACAGAGTTGGAGATACTGACTTGAGTGTCAGAGATGTCGTAAACATCGATGTTGCGGACTATGTATGCTCGGGGAGGGTTGAAGGAAGTGTTGCAGTTGATGTCAAACCATGGATCTAAAGAACAGCCTGAGCCTAGGCCAATCCCAAATGGGTATGGCACGGTTAGGTTTCCGCATTGCCGTTGGCAGCCAGGCTTCGTGATGGTAGCGGTGGTGGGGCCAGAAGCCACCCCACCTACACAAAATAAGGTGAGAAGGAACTGAATTTTTATTCTCATGTTTGTAGAGGAGAACAAAGACTTGCAGCTAGACTGAGCATTTTATAAAACTATGATATGAGCAATATGTACATGCATGTACATGCATGCATGTGAATCATGTATGCATAGTAAATTTCCACATAAACATAGGCAAGTATGGCTAAGACCATGTCCAATAATCCAACTACCAAAAAACATTCAACTACCCTAATATCACGACACCTCATCTTCTCTCTCCATCCACTTAATCATTCAACTACACTCTCAACTACCCCTCCCACAATAAGCTAGTTTAGTTTAAAATTCAACTCCTCCCAACTCATCATTCTATACCCCACAACTTTTTATTTTATTTACAATATTTATTTTTATAATTTAAAAAGTAATAAAAATAATAATAATAAATTATTATTAAAAAATAAATTATTAATATTTTTATTTATAAATTCGAGATTTTTTTTAATTTTTTTTAATTCACACTTAATAATAAAAAGGATAATTAAGGAATTTTTAAAGAGAAAAGAGGGTTTTTTTTCGGTGTCCAAATCAAACGAAACTTATATCAAATTATAGAGGAAAAAAATGATGAATTTTGGCGAAAAAAAAAAAAAAAAAATTTGCTGTAAAATAATTGAGTTTAAAAATTTGGGTGGAAAATTAAATTCGGCGGACCAATGAAAATCGTCCACGTGGAACTTCTGGAAAAACAAAAAAGAAAAAGGAAAAAAGGTCACCGACTCACGCACCATGTTTGGGCGTGAATTACACGCGCCGGCTTCGACCCAATGAGAGGCGGCCGCGTGTCCTTGCCGGGTCCCCCATTTTTTTCTTCAACCAGGTTGAAAACATTCAACCCCTCCCCTTCAACCCCCTCCTCTCAACCCCTTATTGCACCCACTCAACTGAGCCCCCATTCAACCCCCCTCTCAACCCCCTTATTGGACATGGCCCAATAACCATGTACTAATTCAACCTACATGTCAAAATAAATGATATTGATGTTTATGTCATACTCTATTAAAATTACTACAAATGGGAATTGATTTACATGTACATGAAGAAAAATGCATAGAATGATGTGAAGTTTGAGATTTTGATATATATATATGATGGAGACCTTAACCTGCTCTCTAACTATAAGTCGTTAGTTGACTTCATTAGCTAGAAGAAATCTCTGTTTTGTGACATATATGAGGGAGACTTTAACCTGCTCTAACTAAGTCCTTCATTGACTTTATTAATTAGAAGAAACTGTAGATAGATGATGATTGTTTGTAGATACTCCCTCCGTCCCAGCTCACTTGAGGCTTTTTGACCAAAACTGGTCAACTTAAGGTCGGTTTGACCAACACTTTATAGAAATATTTATGATCCGAACAAAAATTAAAAAAATGTAAAATGACCACCATTAAAAATCCTCTCAATAACAATTTTTAAAAAGTTTTTTGGAACATAAATATTTCTATAAAGTGTTGGTCAAACCGACCTTAAGTTGACCAGTTTTGGTCAAAAAGTCTCAAGTGAGCTGGGACGGAAGGAGTATGTATCAAATATATATACAGATGAAAGAGAAATGGCAAATTAAACTTACTAATAATTATAAATAGTAAATGTGAGTAGATCTTATCAGGGGAGACGCCGTCCATGGTCTTGCTATGATATTTTGGATAATGTTGCCACTTCCTGCAGAAAGATTGAGATAATTAGACTCAATGTGGGTCCCATATCGAGTCAATAAATTACAATCTATGATCTACGGGCAACACAAGTAGTTTTTTTTTTTTTTAAGGTAAAAAAAAAAAAAAAAAAAAAAAACTACCTGTAAGTCTGAAATTTATTCAATCACCAAATCGTAGCAAAAACTAATGTTAAAAATTTGATCAGTTACAAATCCCTCTAGCTTCTCCCAATTTAGGGTTACATTCATATTAATCATTCCCTTCTCTCTTTTTATTTTTTAACAGCAATTAAGAAAGCCGTAGGGCCTGATGGAATACCAATTGAGGTTTGGAGATGTTTTGGGGAGTGGGGAATAGATTGGTTAACAACACTATTCAATAAGTTATGGAGAAGTAACACAATGTCATTGGAGTTGAGGAAAAGTACTATGATCCCTTTGTATAATAACATGGTGATGCCCAAGATTGTGCCAACTATCGGGGGATCAAACTAATGAGCCATACTATATGAAACTTTGGGAACGAGTGATTGCAAAAAGGCGAAGGAGAATTGTGAATATTTTTGGATAACCAATTTGGATTTATGCCCAGAAGATCGACCATGGAGGCAATCTATCTTATGAGACAAACCATGGAGAAAAACTAGGATTAAAAAAAAAAAAAAAAAAAAAAAATTGCATATGGTTTTCATTGATTTGGAGAAAGCGTATGATAAATGGACAAGAGAGGTACTTTGGTGGGCTTTAGCAAAAAAAGACGTTTCAAAAAAGTATATTGATATTATCAAGAACATGTATAATGAAGTTAGTACTAGAATACAGACTAATGTTAGAAAGACAGAAGAGTTCCCTATCACGATTGGAGTGCACCAAGGTTCTGCACTTAGTCTGTTTATCCTTGCTATGATAATGGACAAATGACGAGGTCAATCCAAGATGATATTCCATAGTATATGTTGTTCGTAGATGATATTGTACTGATTGATGAGACAAAAAACGGTGCAAAAAGTAAATTGGAGTTGTGGAGACACACTTTGGAATCTCGAGATTTTAGACTAAGCATAGGCAAGACTGGATATTTGGAGTGTGAGTTTAGTAGAGTCGAAAGCAAGGATGTAGGGGTGATCACATTCGATGGAAAGATTGTCCAAGCTTCTGAGTTTTTTCGCTATCTTGGATCTATAATCCAAAAGGATGGAGAATTTAATGAAGATGTGGCTCATAGGATTAAAGCAGGTTGGTTGAAGTGGAAGAGTGCCACAGGGTTCTATGTGATTCCTCCCGGCATGCCCCATAAATTTAAGGGAAAATTCTACCGCACGGCAATAAGGTCGGTTTATGGCACTGAATGTTGGACCATGAAACAGTGTCACGTTCATAAGATGGAGATGTGTATGCTACGATGGATGTGTGAGCTTACAAGAAATAATCAATTGAGGAATGAGGTGATCAGAGGTAAAGTAGGAGTTACGCCCATTGAGGATAAAATGAGAGAGAATCGTTTAAGGTGGTTTGGTCATGTGAGACGGTGGCCGAGTGATGCACCGGTTAGGAGCCTAATAATTGATTGGATGAAAATATGGCGTTCAAGAGGCCGGAGTGGAGAGCAAAATTTCATGTGGGTGGAGGGGGTAGATTTTACTTTTATTTTTTTATTGTTTATTATCATTATTTTCATTTTCCTATCAATTATATATTTATTCTTCTATTTTTATTTTATCTTTTCTTCTTCCCTTCTTTTCATTTTCTATTTTTTTCCCACCTATTTTTTTTCCATTTTTTTTTTCACGATGACATATGAGGATTCATGTTAGCCGACCCCAAATTATTTTGGGACTAAGGCTTTGTTGTTGTCGTTGTTGCTGTTGTTGTTGTTGTTGCTGCTGCTGTTTTAATGACACTAGTGTCTATACTGGTACAGGGTATACTCCCTCCGTCCCAAACTTATCATTATTTATTTCTGTTTTGAACGTCCCATACTTTTGGTTACTTACCCAAAATGTTCAATTTTCTTTCATTCCCACTCACAACAACTATCCACTATCTCATTTTCTCTCCCCTTCCTACTCACAACACCTACTTTTTTCTTAATCCCCACGCATTCAGTTTTAGTAACAATACGTTTGGGACGGAGGGAGTAGAAAATAACTTTCACAAATCCAAATTACACAAAATAGACAGACCTGAACCATGGTCCATGGATCTTCAACTTGTTGTGGCTAATGAGAGCTGCATAGTGGATCATCTCGGACTATTGGCAGGGATTATCGAACGAGTGCCTGAACTATACTGACAGGAGATGCCCATGCTACTCGTATATGGGTTTATTGATACACTGTAGAGGTCAGATTCTTCCCTTGGATCACCCATTAAGCTCACACCCTCTTCATGGCCATCTCGATTATTAGTAGCCCAAGGATGTTGCGTAAATTTCTTTAACCCTTCTAGCTCCATAGCCACTTCCTTCATTGTAGGTCTCTCCTCACCATTTATGTTAAGACATCTCTTTACAAGATCCCCAACAGCTTGTAGTTGCTCTAAAGTTCCCTCTCTGACAACTCTAGGCTCAAGTATCTGAAAAAGACGGTCTTGTTTCAAGGAAACAAGAAAAAATGTTGCGAGATTTCTTTCCTCTTGGACTCTCTCCATGCAAAGCGGTTTCCTACCTGTTATGAGCTCAGCAAGCACAACTCCAAAGCTGTATACGTCGCTCTTATCTGTTAACTGGCTCGTCTGGAAGTATTCTGGATCCAAGTACCCTAGTGTCCCTTGAACCAATGTAGTCACTTGATTTTGATCAATGGGCACGAGCTTAGAGGCCCCAAAATCAGAGAATTTTACTGTGTGGTTCTCGTCTAATAATATGTTAGCTGATTTCACGTCTCTATGAATCACCGGCTTGGAAGCTGCAGAGTGAAGATAAGCAAGTGCACCGGCAGACTCTATGGCTATCCTTAAACGATTCGCCCACGATAACCAAGCCCTTCCACCATTTTTGTGAATATGTTCATAAAGAGTGCCATTAGAAACACATTCATAGACAAGTAATGGCACTTCACTCTCCAAACAACACCCCAATAGCTTTACCACGTTCCGATGGTTGATTTGAGTTAGAATTACGACCTCATTGATAAATTGCTCGATTTGGCTCTCATCCATTACTCTGGACTTTTTTATTGCAACTATGCGTTCATCGGGAAGAATTCCTTTGTACACTATGCCATAACCACCACGACCAAGGATTCTGTCCTCAGCATAATTGTTTGTTGCTTTCTTCAGCTCTTCTGCTGTGAATATCTTTGTTGATTGATTTACACTGCCACCTTCATCTGAAGTAATTTGTTGTTTTAGTAACATACCTCCATTTTTAAGAAAGAATTTCTCTCTTAGTCTGAAAACTTTCCTTCTCTTGCTGCTAAAATACAACCAAGCTATTCCCACGAGTAAAGATAAGAACCCAAAACTCATTCCTGCATTTATTGAATGAAAGTATATATTAGATTCGAACCACATGACTCTACATGATAATCCCCATCATGCCTTGCATAAAAACATGTCCCCACCGTCCCAAATTGAATGCCCATTTTTGCTATTCATCGAAGACAAAAATGGACAGTCATTATGGGACGGAGAAATAGGAAGGTTTCATGATTGTTCACTTACTAGTTTCTAATTCTAGTTTAACATCAATTTGATACATGTTCATTGTAACCCAACAAAAATTTATTCTGAATCTCCGACTAATTTTCTTAATACCATGAGAATCAAATATGCAAGCGAATAAAATTTTTGAGCTAATAATTTCCAAGAACTACCTAGAGAGAACTTCGCAACTGGGAACTTTGAATTCTGAGGCCTGCAACCACGTCCATCTCTTAAACCGTCTCCAATGTACCCGTGCGGACAAGAACAGTTATAACTCCCTATTATATTGGTGCAAATTCCAGAACAAAGATTGCTGTTCGGATCTGCACACTCATCAATGTCTGGAACAAAATGGCAACAACAATAAGGCTTAGAACCGCAAGTTATCAACAAAACGTAACAACTGAACGATCAAATAAAAGATATTGAGTTACAATCATGAGTTATCACCAGCTCAAAAAAACTAACGATGCCAGAAATTCATCCAGACAGAGATACTGGGAGTCCCAGGTTTTTACAAACCAAATGATAAAATATGGTAATAGCTAGAGTAACACTGACCATGACATCCAGGACTTAGATACGGATTGCCTTGATAACCTCTATTGCAAATGCAGCGATAACCTCCATGACCGCTATCAGAATCCACACAAATGCTATTTTCCTGGCAAAAGTAGTTGCTCGTATTCCTATACTCGCTGCAACTTTGACTCCCGATTGCCCAGTCAAGCACAAGAGGAACCTGATCAATTGTCCGACTACGAAAATTACTTGAATCCGAAAGATCAGAAATCCCCTGAAACATAAACCTATCTTTTTCTCCAAGAAACGCGTATCCGCATTTATCAAACGACAAAATCCCTGAGTGGTTATTCATAGAATTCAAAGCAATGATAAAACTTTTTATCCCTTTCGGAATAATCGTCTGGCAACAACCAATTCCAGTACAATAGCCACCAAGAATGTCCTTGCTGTTAGAACACACAGACGTGCAGCCACTAATGTATTGCTGTGAATCTCCGATGGGTGATATGAGGGCAGAGTCGTTGCAGCCAACAACAGTGAACGTGTTCAACACCGACAAGGTAAAGTAGGATATGCCTAGAAGAAACCCAGCCGAAAAGGAGCTGGCCAACCCTGTTTGGTTGTAGCAGTCTGCAGCAACCTCGTTCCTAATCCGTACGTGACTATCGGATATACCTACCACCTCAATGGGTCCTAACCGTCCATTCCACGAACGAAGACCTCTAGCCAAGAAAGGCTTTGAAGGATTGAAAGAAGTATTACATATGATGTCAAATAATGGGTCGATGGAGCAACCCATAGCCGGTCCTATCCCAAACGGGTATGGGACCGTTAGGTTGCCGCATCGGCTTTGGCAGCCGGGCTTGGCAATGATGGTGGTGGTGTTTGACTGTGCCAATGAGAATGGAAACATGAAAAGGTGAAAGGAGAAAAAAAGCACAAGCCTTTTGGCTTCCATAGTTTCTGAATGATCACAATACACAGTAATGGTAGCAAATAAGGGCAGTATTTGATGTGAGTGAATGTGTGTGTGTGTGTGTGTGTGTGTGTGTGGAGCCACAAGAACAAACACATATTGATATGTGTATATGTGTATACATGTATGATGCATGTATGTTTGTTTTGCATGTATGTATACATGAGTAACTTGTTCCGATTTAACTGTGGAAAGTTGGAATTTGTCAGAAAGAGGAGAAGACCTTTACTTTTATTTAGGTTGATTATTTATCTCAGATGGAATTGTCAAAGAACTAAAATCTGGATATGTTTTGGGGCTAAAAGACATAGTAGAGCAACTTGGCTATATTATTTTTGCTTATTATAATTTGGTTTGTTCTTGAACTGGATTTTATGTAGGTCCAAATGTCAACTTTGGCGTATTCCTTTCATTATTGTTTTCGTGAATTGATATCATATAATTAACTATACATGATGAGTTTGGCATTTAACTGGTTGTGTTATTATATAGATCTCTTTTCAAATGTTTATAGTGATTAAACTTGTAGACATCATTATGCATTAAGATTTTAGTGCAAAGCATTGAACCTAGTTATAGGAAATTAAAAGAGATTACCTAAAAAGAAAACATGTGTACTGGAAATTGTCAGTTCTGAGGAACACAGGTACCATTTTTCCTGCCACGATCAACAGAGTATCCTTGCAGACATGAGCTATGGCTCCCAATATTTCAGCCATCGTCAGCATACCCTTGCGGACACGACCACATGTAACTTCCTGCAGTGTTGTGGTAGCTCAAATAATATAGATCGTTGATAGAATCTTGCCACTCATCGATATCAAGAGAATTGAAACTAGCATATACTACACTCCCCAAGTCCCAGAAATAGTGTCCATTTGCCTTGTAAACATTTAAAGGATGGTGCTTTACTTGTTTGTAACGTTACAAAACTCAATTACAACTACTTTTTTCTGTACGAACTGAACTCTTATTTTGGGGACGTAGAAAATGATTAAAAAAAAAAAAAAAAAAAGACACTTAGTTTTGAGACCGGGAGAGTGCAGTCCATATTAGAACATTTAGCCAATGTGGAAAATGAAAAGACAATGAAAAGAAGGAATTAATACCTTGACAACCAGGCTGCATGTATGGATTACCCTGAAATCCTCATTGCATCTGCAATGATTCCCCTCCAGTAGAATCTGAATCTGCGCTGGAGTTAACACATTCACTATTAGATTGGCAGACTAGGCTATTTTTTATTTATTTATTTATTTTGGTAGAAAGAGCAGTTGCTTTCACCCCTAGGCATTTAATTGGATAATATGACGAGCATAATTAATTAATTAATTAATTAGTCCGAAGAGGCGTGGAAAGGGCAGAGATACATCTTTGCCAATTCACATCCCCAAGTTGCTTCTACCACTAGCATTCGTTAACTAATTCCCAAGTTACTTTCACCACTAGACTTTTTTTTTTTTTTTTTTTGGGGGGGGGGGGGGGGGGGGGGTAATAATATGTCATAACATAAGCATTCTTGCCGTGTCTCAAGTCTTTCCAGAATATAGAAATCGACTCAAGTACAGAGCATCTTTTTCACATTATTCTTACGAACAAACAAAAGAAAAATAATCACTTGATATCATTCCATCGTCTATAGAAAGAACTAAATCATTATACTCCTTCAACCAAAATATAAGAAAGATGATGTGAAGTTTCCATCGCTTGTAAGACGTCGTCCAAGAGGGACTCAAACTCAAGACATTTTAGATAAGCTGCAAAATGCCTCTTCACTTTAACCAACCATCATATGTGCTTCTTCTTAACTATCAATCTTGTTGATTTCTTGTATTTCAGTGACAATGTCCCTTCTTATTATCTTCATTGGTCAACTGTTAACACACCTATCAAACATAAATTAGTTGATAAATTTGATTATGACATGCAAATATAAAGTTTTGTTAAATGAAATGTCAATATTTCACTTGGTGCGTCCCTAAGTCTATAATACAAGCATGGATAAAAATAAGAAACCTTCAACTATGTATGGACCAGCTGAATACCTCATAAACTATCATCGAATTAGTCCACTTGACTAGGTCATTATAATAAGATAAACTAAAATAACCATAAACATTTTCGAATGGAATGGTACTGTTAGTTTTGAGCCGTTTCTTTCACAGCTAGGCAGTTGGTTAATATGTCATACATACACATTTATATATTTTCCACTTTTCTGTTGCACTTAGGGGGCGTGGAAAGGGTATTCATACAAATTTGGGGCTTGTGAAATCCGAATGCACAGAAATCAAAATAAAATGTAACCCATCTTACGATTTTTGTAACTCATTTCCATCTCAAGACTCATGCCGATTAAATGTAGCACATATATTGTAAGATCTAAACTCATGTTACCATAAAATGTAAATCAAGTACTATAAAAGTCGGACTTATCTGCAATTCGAATGCAGATTCACGATTTCGTACATGCATCTTTGCTATTTCCCAAGTTGCTTCTTTCACTAGGAACTTGCTAGGTAATATGTCAAATATCTTTCTTTATCTCCCAAGTTGCTTTCACCATTATTTATTAGCATTAGTATGTCAAATTCTAAACATCCTTTCTATTTCTCAAGTCTTTCTAGAGTTTATAAACAATTCGAAGCATCTTTTTTTGACATCATTCTTAAGAATAAAACAAAATGGATGGAGCATATAAACTCCATCCATAACCCAATGAAGAAAATAAGGAAACATGCGCGGCCTTCATGTAATAGCTATCTGTCTTCTAAGTGTATTAGAAACAACGCTGCAGGCAACCACCACCAACATCACAATTTCGCCTCACTGCCAGAGCCACTGTGGAGACCTGGTAGTGCCATACCCATTTGGTATCGGAGTAGGAACAAATTGTTCCCTAAACTCATGGTTTGACATCACCTGCAACACTTCGTTCAGTCCTCCTATAGCCTTCATCCGAAGTGGCAACATTGCTGTCCGCAACATATCAGACACCCAAATGCGCATCCGAGCCTCCATTGCTCGGAAATGCTACAATAGTTCCGGCTATATGGTTAGTAATTTTACAACGTGGGTCAATTTGAGAAACTCACCCTATACTTTTTCAGAATCAAATAAGTTCACAGTCATCGGCTGCAATGACTTTGCAGTCATCCAAGGAGTTGATCATCTTCACAATGTTGCCACTGGTTGTTTATCCCTTTGCTCGAACGCCATAGACGTGGTTGGTGGGAACTGTTCGGGGATTCGTTGTTGTCAAACACCAATTCCCAAGGGTCTCAACTATTTCATAATAGCTGAAACAGGCCGCTGGACATCGAACCGTAATTATGTGCGGGCTTTTGCTCCTTGCAGCTACGCAATCCATGCTGAGGAAAACACATTCACTTTCCAGGGGCTCTCGGACTTCGCTTTAAGCCCAGACTTCACGAGAAAGACCAGGGCTAATGTTCCTACTATTCTTGATTGGGCGATCGGAAACCTGAGCTGCGCAGATGCCAAAAACAGTAAAGCCTATGCGTGCATCCAATACTAAATGCATCGACTCCAAGAGAGGTTCTAAAGTAGGGTACCTTTGCAGTTGCACGGAAGGCTATGAGGGCAATCCATACCTGCATCCAGTGTTCTAAAAATCGCTAGGCGGCCGTTAGGCAGCGGAGCTGAGCCTAGCGCCTAGGGGCCTAGGCGGGGCCTAGAATTTTGCGCATTTTTAATATTTATAGTATATATTCAAAAATAGTGACACTTATTTTTGTTATTTATCAAAAATTATAACTTATTTTAATTAAAATAAACAATGAATCATAACTAAGTAAAATTATTTCATGATGTTTCTAAGATATAGATATAAGTTATAAATTTAAATACTATACCAAACCCATTTCCATTAAGCCCATCTCCATTCAACCTAGCCCAACTAATGTTTTTCTTTAGTTTAAATTAGCCCAGCCCGTTTTTTTCCCAAATAAACCCTAAGGGCTAACTTATTAACCTAGATCCCACCCTCTTTTCCTCTCTCAGTCATCTCTCGTCAAAAAAGCGCCGCACCCTTATACTGTTTCCAGATGCCATCGACAACTCTGTTCCGGTAACCTCCATTTGCCGTCTCTCTCACTCTGTTCCGGTAAGGCGGTAACTCTAAACCTCTCTCTCTCTCGATCGCTCTTGGTACCCTCGTTTTTGTTCTGCGCCATCGACAAACACTCAGATGCCAGCGCCGTTCGAGTTTCCGGCGACCTCCGCCTAGACAACGCCTAGCCCGCCTAGTCGCCGCCTAGCCCGCCGAACCTCCGCCTAACCGGTCAGCCGCCTAATATAGCCGATTTGATGGAAATCGTGGCGGCGTAGTGCCGCCCAGCGCCTAGGCGCCGCCTAGGCGGCCGCCTAGGCCGATTTTTAGAACACTGCCTGCATCCTGGTTGCCAAGGTCTTAATTCCTTCTTTTCATTTTTTTTCACAGTATGGCAAATACCGGGCCATCAATTAGCCGGCTTTTGAGTTGAACAGTTTGTTCCATTGTCAATTCAATCTGCCGTGAGGTTGGTAAGATCACTATCGGCAAATGACCCAAAATTTTGGTCGATTACCGACCTTGATATGCGTGTGTGTGTGTGTGTGTGTGTGTGTGTGTGTGAACTTCCTGTTCTATCATTCATGCTATTATGTTATTTACTGTATAGATATCGATGAGTGTCAAGATTCAAACAACAATCAATGCTACAAGACCTGCCATAATACACCAGGAAGTTATGTGTGTTCATGTCCACAAAGATATGATGGCAATGGCTGGAAAAATGGGAGCGGATGTTCTTGTGCGGGAAGCTACATGGACGATGGCATGGGCGGGTGTTCTTGTCCACCAGGGTACATCGACGATGGCATGGAAAAGGGAATGCGCCGACAAAAATCGCAGCGTCAGAACTTGCAATTGTTTTTAGGTAATATTTTGCATAGAATAAATTCAATGCTTTGCACAAAAATTAAAAAAGAAAATTAGAAAACAAACACTACTTGTATTATTATCATGTTGGGATCAATGGTAAGATTATTATTTCACAGGACCAGAGTAAACAATAAGTAGTCATTATTTTGTTATTGCTATTTGTTTCTTCATTATAAAGGCTTTTAAGGTCTGAGATTCATTTGTATTTATTTTACTGCATTATGTAGGTATTGCCATATGTGCTCTTTGTGTAGTCATTGGAGTAACCTGGTTGTATTTAATCATCAAGCAAAGGAAACTCAATAAACGAAGAGAAATTTTATTCAAGCGAAATGGAGGTGAGTTCTTAAAAGAAAAACTAGCTGCAAATCAAATCGAATCAGTAAAAGTATTTACGGTTGAAGAGTTGGAGAAGGCCACCAACAATTATGCTGAAAACACGATTGTTGGACAGGGAGGTTATGGCACGGTGTATAAAGGAATATTACTGGACAAGCGTGTAGTCGCAACCAAGAAGTCTAAGATCTTGGACAAGAGCCAAAGAGAGCAGTTTATTAACGAGGTGATTATTCTTACCCAAATCAACCATCGGAACGTGGTGAAACTTGATGAAGTGCCATTACTAGTTTATGAATTTGTCTCCAATAACACACTCTTCCACCATATTCATAGTCGGCCAGGGGGAATGCCTTGGTTATCATGGGAAAACCGTTTACGGATAGCCACCGAATCAGCCGGTGCACTTGCTTATCTTCACTCTGCAGCCTCCACGCCCATCATACACGGAGATGTCAAGTCCACCAACATATTATTAGATGAGAATTACACCACAAAAATTGCAGATTTTGGTGCTTCAAGGCTAGTATCCTTCGATCTCTCTCAAGTAACCACTCTAGTAGAAGGAACATTAGGCTATTTAGATCCTGAATATCTGCGCACAAGTCAGTTAACCGATAAAAGTGATGTTTACAGCTTTGGAGTTGTCCTTGTAGAATTGCTAACGAGTCAAACGCCCTTTGATAAAAATAGATCCCCGGAAGAAAGGAGTCCAGTACCACGTTTTGTTGAGGCTATGAAGAAAAATAGAGTGTTTGAAATTCTTGAGCCTCGAGTGAGAAGAGAGGGTACTCTCGAGCAACTAAAAGCGGAGGCTGAGCTTGGGAAGAGATGTCTTAGTCTATATAGTGAAGATAGGCCGACAATGAAGGACGTGGCAATGGAACTTGAAGGTTTCAGGAAGTTCACTAAACATCCATGGGCTGAATCTAATCAGGAACATGGTCGTGAAGAGACGAGGAGTTTAATGATTGAGACAGAGGAATCAGATCTTTACACGGTTCGACTTGATCAATACAACACTAATTTTGGGGAGTACAGCTCAGATACTGCCCCCATTATGCTTCAACCCAGCAGTCCTCGCTGATGGCTTACAAGTGGGATTCAAGTTTTGCAATAAGCCAAAGTCATTCTTTCAGTTCGTACTACTAGTCATCTCTTTCTATTCGTTAGAATGTGTATTTTTTTGACTTTCTTTTTATTTTCATTTGTGAGGGTATAGTCTCTGTTGAATAAGCATTACTGTAGGCATATATCTTTAATGGAAATCAGAAATAGTACTCAACCATGCTCCAAGTAATTTGGGGCTCGGCACAAAATAATGGGCCATTCATTTGAAATACTAACTAATTTTAGACATTACCAATCTACAAGAAATAGTTATAGTACCACAGATATTACCTTTTTGTGGACGAGTTAAAATATCATCTACACATGTTTGCTATTTCCCAAGTGGATTCTATCACCAGGCATCTGTTGGGTAACATGTCAAACATCTTACCACTAGGTATTTGTTGGAAAATAGTATGTCCAATTCTAGATATACTTTTCTATATTCAAAGTCTTTCACTAGTATAGAAATAAACTGAAGTATCTTTCCTGACCTTGCTACTTTCCAAATCTATCCAGAGTATAAAAGAAACATAATAGGATCAAAAGAAATGGGTCCAAACAAATTGACAAACAGAATGATTCAGAACATCAAGAATAAATAAAATGAAGCAGAATATCATCTTATCCAGATGATAATAAAAACTGACTAACAAAAAAATATACTAATAATGCAAAACCAAGCAACAGAGAGTATTATATGGGTTTATTCGCAATGCAATTGGTGCATTATGACCAATAGTCAATGTGTTCTCAATTTTATCCGTGCCGAAAAAAGGGCCTTAAGGGCTTCTACATTAAGAAATGTCATAGAAGCATTTCATCAAACAGTAGCTATGCATTCTTTTTTAACTAATTTCGAACAGAGATTGAATTACTGAATAATACCACGTAAGACGCAATCAGAGAGCACTTAACTATACAATCCAATTCAAACAGGCAATATTCTGCAGAGAAAATTTTGGGAATAGAAGTGGTTTACCACAACCCGCCGGCGATGGCGTCGCCCGCGCGTCAGTGAGCGGATTAGAGCCCACACGGTCGATGGTGATTGTTGATTCGCAAGAATCAGCATTGGCTTGCGCCGCTCCAATTTCCAGCATGATTAGTTTCACTATCAACTTCTAAGATTTTGGTAATAGGGCATATTTTTTTTATTATTTTTTTTTTTTTAGCAATAATGGGGCATTTTTAACAAGTTTATCATGGGGCGTTGTTATAAGCACCCGTAAAACTGATGAAGACTTGTTACTATATTTTTTTAAGGGTAAATTGCAACTTGGTTACCCATGTTTTGCCAATAGTTGCAATTGGCTTCCCAATAGTGTAAAAGTTGTAACCTCATAGCCATGTTTGTCATTTTGTTGCAAGTTAATATAAATTACATTAAAAACGTAACTCCCGTTAAAAACTTAACACATGTGGCTCGCACATGATTTTAGAGGGGCAAAATGGACATTTCTCATCAGAATAGCAACTGTCTATTTAATAAATTGAAAAATATGGGGTGATTTTTTTTTTTTTTTTTTGAATTAATCTAGAGTGAGAAATTGAAGAATCGGGATTGAAAAAACATAACCGTCGTTCATCGTTTCCCCATATAAAAACCCCATTTTCTCCACTCCAACTAGTGTACTACTTTCCTCCTCCTCATCCCTTGTACACCACACATACCATGGTGGAAATAAATATTCAAATAAAACTCGAATCTGGATCTAAATGGTGTTGTTATAGCACATAAAGGTGCTCCACCCCAAATACGGACTAAAGCAATGTCCCCATTGCAAAATTTAAGAAAAGAGGAACAAACTCAAACAAAGGCAATTACGCTCATCCCATCATAATACCGTTGGGATTTTATAAAGCAATTGTAGGTAGTCCCAACAAAAATAGCACTTTGAATTGCGTTCAATATGATCAAGCATTGGAGAAAAAAATCAGAAAGGGGCAGCCTTCGTGATAGGTTGGAGTTAGGTTAATCGACCTGGTGCAGGAGGGAAGACGAAGGAGTGTGGGTTTGCAGCGTTGTTGTGGGACAGAACTGAGAACCGACAATCTAATGTTGTCGGCTCTGGAGTAGATAACTTGAGCAACCGGTAATATAGGGTAATGAGAAGGTCGTCGGCGCTTGGCCCGCAACTAAAGTGGACGACTGATGAAGAGGGTCGCCGATGTTGGGATTATTGTAGAGACTCCGGTGAGTGAATCGACTGTAGAGGCATAGTGGTGGTCAGCGTTTTAGAAGAGGAAGAGAAGAGTAGGTGCAAGTATTCCAAAATTGATGTTTATTAAACATTTGCTTTGGAAAATGTCCATTTTGCCCCTCTAAAATCATGTGTGAGGCACATGTGTTAAGTTTTTAACGAGAGTTAAGTTTTTAACGGAATTTATATTAACTTGCAACAAAATTACAAACATGGCTATGAGGTTGTAACTTTTACACTGTTGGGAACCAAATTGCAACTATTGACAAAACATGGGTAACTAAGTTGCAATTTGCCCTTTTTTTAAAGGGTTAATGACAAATTAGGGCCTGAACTGCAGGGGGTGCGTCTAAAAGGGGCTTGGGTTTTTTTTTCCGCTAGATCAGGGCTCAATATCATATTTTTTTGGCAATTAGGGGCTTTTGACGAAAATCGTTAGAAAATCAGTTAAGTGACCATGTGCATGGCACGTGATTAACAAATCAGTTAGTTTGAACTGATATTTGCTATCAAGGGGTTTAAATGACATTTTTCAAAAACTAAGGGGAGGGTTGGAAAAAACATTCGCTCTCTCCCCAAACACGTAGAACACTCCCTCTCCCCCCCCCCCCCCCCGTTTCTTTCTACTCCGGCATATCTCCCCCTCCGACCTTATTCTCCGACATCATTCCCTTTTTTCGGCGAATCTTTAGATCCAGTAGCCCTATCCTCTCTTATACATCCCAACCCCCAACCTCAACCACCATCCCCATCCCGACCCCAACTCCCACCCCCTAAACCCAGAAAATCCATAAACAACGAATTCCGACAATTTCAATCGGAAATCAACAACGCTAGGGTTCCCCGACCACCTCACTCTCAGTCACCTCCGCCGTGAAATCGGTGTCACTCTCAGTCACCTCCGGCATCAACGACGGCGATGTGCAGTCGACTATCCAAACCCTAAAATTCATCCGGAAACGAAGAATCCAATGATCAAATTGAGGTTACCAACTTGTCCCGGAAGGACATAATCAAAGCAATTGAGGTTGTGGAGAGAGACTCTGTCGCCATCGCCGGGAGCTTCACCTCTCTCTTTTCTTCCCTCCGTTCAGCACTCGCCGAGGTCTGTTTCCCTTTCTGGTCGTATAATTTCTTTTCGGTATATTACTCCCTCTGTCCCTGTCTCAGAATGATCAATTTGGTGTTGATTTTGATTTTTAAATTCAGGTCAATTGCCGGATTTAACGAAGAATAGGTGGGTGTTTGACGGATTTGTTGAAAAGGGTGGGAATTTGGTTGTGGTTATTGAAGATGGGTAGTGGTGCAATGGTGGAGTTGATGGTGTGGGTAGGCGTAGATGGCAGGTGGTGGTTGCGGTGAAAAGGTTAGAAGAAGGGGGTTGGCCGGAGTTGTTGAAGAAGACGGTGGGTGTTGGCCGGAGTTGTTGAGGTTATGGTGGGAATTGGCTATTGTGGTTGATTTGTGCATCATTATCTTGTACTCCCTCCGTCCCGGTTAGTTTGACTTTACACGGAGATTAAGAAAATTTATAATTTGATCAAAAATTCTAATTCGAACGGAACATAATAGAGTGTATAAAAGGTCAAAATATCATAAAGTTTAATTTTATTTTTTTAGATAAGCGTATGTTAAATTTTGCTTAAAATACTGTGTTAAATTATGCATTACAATATTACACAGGTATTTA
The DNA here is from genome assembly GCA_026119855.1 of Campanula takesimana. Lineage (NCBI taxonomy): Eukaryota > Viridiplantae > Streptophyta > Magnoliopsida > Asterales > Campanulaceae > Campanula > Campanula takesimana. Next base: position 1,466,576 of record JAOWBW010000074.1, read on the forward strand.
TTATATTTTTTTTAAAAATTAAGTATAATTTTATTTATTTTTAAATAATATTATTGTATATTAAAAAAATATTAAGTATTTTTTGTTCTAAAAATAATTATTTAATCTTGAAAAGATATTTGATTTTTTAACCCTTTAAAATTTAAGAATTCCTTTAAACCCCTTGATAGCAAATATCAGTTCAAACTAACTGATTTGTTAATCACGTGCCATCCACATGATCACTTAACTGATTTTCTAACGATTTCCGTCAAAAAGCCCCTAATTGCCAAAAAAAAATATGATATTGAGCCCTGATCTAGCGGAAATAAAAACTCAGGCCCCTTTTAGACGCACCCTGCAGTTCAGGCCCTAATTTGTCATTAACCCTTTTTTAAAAGCACTGCTTTGTTAATATATTTTTTTAAAAAGTACTATTTGTTACTCTCTCTGTCCTTAAATGAGTGTCAATTTTCAAAAAATCTTTATCCCAAAATGAGTGTCTTTTTTAACATAACTTTGTCCCTAATTGTTTTTTTTTTTTGAAAATTTTTTCACCGGTCTCTTTATATGTGCAAAACTAAATGTTTGGAAAGGAGAATACAAGATTATATATGAACACTTTGCCACCAAATTGTACACAGAGTTGAGATTTTCAGGTGTCTCTTATAATGAAATTTAGACACTCATTTAGGGACAGATGTAGTATTATATAAAATAAATAATAATAAAATAATGTATTCACAATAAATAATACTCCCTCTGTCCCTAAATGAGTGTCGATTTTCAAGAAATCTTTGTCTCTAAATGAGTGTCTTTTTTTAACATAACTTTCTCCCTAAACGTTTTTTTTCGAAAAAAAATTCACCGGTTTCTTTATACGTGCAAAACTAAAGGTTTGGAAAGGAGATTACAAGATTATATATGAATCATTGTTACCAAATTGTTCAAAAAGTTGAGATTTTCAGTGTCCCTTAAAATGGAATTTGGACACTCATTTAAGGACAGAGGGAGTATATTAATTCCAAAGGTGGAAAAAGAAAAGTAAAATAGAAAGGAAGGAGAAATGGAAAGAGGAAAGGAAAAGAAATCAAAATACTCCGTATGTTTCTTCTTCCATTGTTCCCCGGTTTCCCGTCTCGTAACCCCATCCTCTTCCACCATCCCGTTCCCGTAAGCCCCTTCCAGCATCTATACCCTCCATCAGTACCACTCCCGAATATCTCGCGTCCTCCCATTTCCCTTTTTCCTTCGCCCCCGTTATCACCACCTACCACAACCAAGGACGGACCCATATCCAAAATCAAGGGGTTCACAAAATACATTAGACAAAAATTAAATACAGATTTCTCTCTTTTTATGTTCTTTTTTTTTTGTTTTGCCAAGGGGTGGGCTGAAACTGGCAAAGGGGGTTCACTTAATAATAAAAAAAATTAAAAAAATTGAACTGTCAACATGAAATTAGGGGGTTCACTTCCACCCCTAAGACCTTCTTGGGTCCGCCTCGACAACAACAACCACAATGGCAAGAAGGTTCACATCTAGTCAATGGCACACCCAGTAACAAAAGTAAGTGGGGCACAACAAATCACATTACACAAAGCTTTATTTTCCGTTTTGTACCCAAAAAAAATTACACAAAGCTTTACTCCCTTTAGTCCAAAATAACAGTCGCTTTTGGTCAATCAGATGTAACTTTGACCAATAATTTAAATAAAAAATAATGATGCTAATAAAAATCTAAAATTTGTCATTGTATTATAGTCAATGTTCTAAAAGACGAGATTGGTCTACATTAAGAGACTCTGTTTTACATTAATAGATAAAAACATGTTTATATTAAAACGATTGTAAAACAAGTTTTTCTCAAAATTTTCACTAATTATGAAAATTTAAACTGCGGGTACATACATATGCTAAATAATGAAACTCAAAGTGGGTGACAGAGTAAACAAGCTTTCATTTGAACTAAACAAGGACGATTGGTCTCCTTGCCTGCTTCCATGTAGATCACATATTATTCTATCCACTAGCGGGTAACCCGTGCTTTGCACGGAATACCAATACTATGTCTTAAAAAATATTTTAACTATAGTTAACTAATATAGTAATCATCATTTTAACTAATACTATTAATAATAAAAATTAATCTATATGATTACTATTATTATAATAACTATTATAATTAATTAATACCATTGATAGTAATAGTTAATATATATATTAATAGCAATGATTAGTTAATATAATAATAATTATTAATATAATTATTATAATAAAATAATATTATTAATAGAAATAGTTAATTTATATAGTAACTATTATGATTAATTAATATTATAAATTAATAATCTAACTTATATTATAACTATTATAATTAACTAATACTAATAATAGTAATAGTTAACGTATGTAGCATATTATAGTTAACCAATACTATTAATAGTAAAAAATAATTTATAAAGTAACTATTATGGTTAACTAATACTATTAATAGTAATAATTAACTATATAGTAACTATTATAGTTAACTAATACTATTAATAGTAATAGTTAACTAATATAGTAACTATTATAGTTAACTAATACTATTAATAGTAATATTTAACTTGTATTGTAACTAATATTGTTAACTAATACTATTAGTAGTAATAGTTAACTAATATAGTTAACTATAATAGTAACTATTACTAATAAGAGTAATAGTTAACTATAATGGTTAACTATTATAGTTAACTATTACTAATAATAGTAATAGTTACTATAATAGTTAACTATTATAGTTACCCTTTTTAGTAACTATTATTATTAGCTAATAGTATTAGCTAATGAAAAGAAAATAAAAAGTCACTTATTTATTAGTATGTTGTTGATGTGGCTTCTCCAAATGCAAGCTTTCTCCATTGTTTGTCCACATGTCAATACCATAGCTCTTTTAGCCAACTTTAATATATACATATACTCCCTCCGTCCCACCTCACTTGAGACCTAAGAGGTGGGCACAATAACTAAGGAAAAAGAATAAAATAAGGAAAATGTGTGGTAGAAAATGAAGAGAGAGAATGATTGAGGTTAATAGTAGGTTGGTTGAATGAATTGTGTGGTGGAAAATGATGAGAGAGAATGAGTGGGTGGGGTAGATAGAATATAAAATCATAAAAAGATTGCCATTTTGGGGAGTCTCAAGTGAAGTGGGACGGACCAAAATGAAAATAAGTCTCAAGTGAGGTGGGACGGAGGGAGTATATATATAGATTTCCCTGTCAGAGTCAACAAGTCAGTCAACGCATGAGACAAGAGTAGAATTTTCCACATCTTTAGTGATCAATAAAGCGTTCCTGAAAATGATGTGTTTTCGTATGCATTATTCTTTAGAAAAACTACAAGAAAGATAATTCACTTGATAACATTCCAGCTTGAGTTGAAGCTTAGATCTATAATTCATCCGTCTCAAAATGACCGTCCTGTTATAAAACTGGAGAATTAAGAGCAAAATCTTAATAGAGAATATTTTATTTCAAGACTATTATAGAGAGTATACAAGAGAGAAAGATAGAAGTTAAGAACTTCTGAGGTGTATTGAAATGAAAACTAGAGCCTACTATTTATAAGAGGAAATTGGCTTCCTCTGTAAGCTTCCCTAAAGATATTTACAAAGCTTCCCTAATAAGCTTCACTAAAGATATTTACAAAGCTTCTCTAGTAAGCTTCGCTGAAGATATTTACAAAGCTTCCCTAGTAAGCTTCGCGAAAGATTATCTTGTAAACTTCCGGTTCAAAGGACATCCACACAATAATATATCATAACACTCCCCCTTGGATGTCCGCTGCTAAGATATCACGTGTTGCCTCATTAAAAACCTTCTGAGCAAAAACCCTGTGGGAAAAATAATCTCGAAGGAAAAGAGTACAACGCAAAATCTTTTCAATCAACACTCATTGCCTCGTTAAAACCTTGGCGGGTAACAAAACCCAGTGGGAAAAATAACCCCGCACGAAGGAAAAAGAGTACAATGTAATCTTAGTATCTTCTGGATACTCCCCCTGAATAAAACATTACTCAAGATCTCTTAGTCGTCTCATTCCAATATCATGCACTAATTTCTCAAATCTTGGAGTTGGTAATGACTTCGTAAGCAAGTCCGCAAGATTGTCATTTGAACAAACTTGTTGAATATCAATTTCACCATTTTTCTGAAGATCATGAGTGAAGAAAAACTTTGGTGATATGTGCTTTGTTCTGTCTCCTTTGATATATCCACCCTTGAGTTGAGTTATACATGTTGTATTGTCTTCAAATAGTGTTGTTGAACTTTTCGCATCCAAAGCCAATCCACACGTCCCTCGTATGTGTTTAATCATTGATCTTAGCCAAACACATTCACGTCTTGCTTCGTGGATTGCTATAATTTCAGCATGATTTGATGAAGTGGCGACTAACGTCTGTTTCGTGGAACGCCATGATATAGCTGTAGATCCAGTTGTAAATAAATAACCTGTCTGAGATCGAGCCTTATGGGGATCAGATAAATAACCTGCATCTGCATAGCCAATAAGCTGTGATCCACAATTATATGAATAAAATAAGCCCATCTCAGTAGTTCCTCGGAGATAACGAAATATGTGCTTTATTCCATTCCAATGTCTTCGGGTTGGATTGGAACTATATCTTGCTAATAAATTTACCGATAAGGCAATATCAGGTCTTGTATTATTAGCGAGGTACATTAATGCACCAATTGCACTAAGATATGGTACTTCTGGACCAAGGACTTTTTCATTATTTTCTCGAGGCCGAAACACGTCCTTTTTCACATCAAGTGATCGAACAACCATTGGGGTACTCAATGGATGTGCTTTGTCCATATAGAAACGTTTCAGGACTTTTTCTGTATAAGTTGATTGATGGACAAGTATACCTTGTTTAAGGTACTCGATTTGTAGGCCAAGACAAAACTTTGTCTTTCCCAGATCTTTCATCTCAAATTCTTTCTTTAAGTAATTAACAGCTATTGAAAGTTCTTCTGGACTTCCAATAATATTGAGATCATCAACATAAACAACAATTATTACAAATCCTGAAGCCGACTTTCTAATGAAAATACATGGACAAATAGGATCATTCGTGTATCCTTCCTTTGCCAAGTATTCACTAAGACGGTTATACCACATCCGTCCTGATTGTTTTAAACCATACAAAGATCTTTGTAATTTAATAGAACAAACTTCCCGGGAGTTTGAATTGCATGCATCAGACATCTTGAATCCTTCTGGGATTCTCATATAAATATCATTGTCAAGTCTGCCATACAAATATGCAGTGACAACATCCATTAAACGCATATCAAGCTTTTCATGTATTGCCAGACTAATGAGATAGCGAAATGTAATTGCATCCACCACAGGAGAATATGTCTCCTCATAATCAATTCCAGGTCTTTGCGAAAATCCTTGTGCAACAAGACGTGCTTTATATCTTATTACTTTGCCTTCTTCATTTCGTTTTCGCACAAAGACCCATTTGTACCCTACTGGTGTTACACCTTCAGGTGTATGGACTACAGGCCTGAAAACCTCATGCTTCTCAAGTGAGTTTAATTCTGCTTGAATTGCGTCTTTCCATTTTGGCCAATCATTTCTGTATCGACACTCGTCGATACACCTTGGTTCATGATCCTCGTTATTTTCCATAACATTAAGCGCTATATTATATGCAAAAATATTGTCGACAATTGTTTCCTCTCGGTTCCATCTTTTTCCAGTATTGACATAACTGATCGAGATCTCATCATTCTCAATGATTTCAGGTACCTGAACTTCTTCTAGAAGTATTTGATCAGATTTGTCATGTATCTCTTCAGGAGATTCGTTTACCTCGACGGGGTTTTTCTCACAATTTGCTCCTTTTTTCTTTCGAGGATTTTTGTCTTTGGAACCGATAGGCCTTCCACGCTTCAGGCGTGGTTTAGATTCATGAACGGATTGTCCAATCGGGACATCAATCCGTATTGGAGCATTTACAGCTGGAACATGTGACTTTGTCACTCTTTTTAGGTTAGTAAATGCGTCTGGCAATTGATTCGTTATTTCTTGCAAGTGGATTATTTTTCGAACTTCTAGTTCACATTGCTTTGTACGAGGATCAAGTTGATATTGCAACGTATTCCACTTGATTTCCTTTTCCAGCTTATTATTTTCTCCCCCTAATGTTGGGAATATTTTTTCATCAAAATGACAGTCGGCAAAACGTGCCGTAAATAGATCTCCTGTTAATGGTTCAAGATATCTTATAATTGAAGGAGAATCATACCCAACATATATCCCCAATCTTCGTTGGGGTCCCATCTTAGTGCGTTGTGGTGGAGCAATTGGAACATATACCGCAGACCCAAAAATTCTTAGATGGGAAATATTTGGCTCCTGACCATAAGCCAATTGTAATGGGGAGAACTTATGATAACTCGATGGCATGATGCGTATAAGTGCTGCTGCATGTAACACAGCATGTCCCCAAGCTACGACAGGTAGCTTTGCTCTCATAAGCAATGGTCTAGCTATTAACTGAACTCGTTTAATAAATGCTTCAGCTAAACCATTTTGTGTGTGAACATAAGCAACTGGATGTTCAACATCTATTCCAATAGATGTACAATAGTTATTAAAAGCCTCTGATGTAAATTCACCAGCATTATCAAGGCGAATTGTCTTGATCACATAATCTGGAAATTGTGATCGTAATCGAATTATTTGAGCGAGTAATCTCGCAAACGCCAGGTTGCGAGTTGATAATAAACTTACGTGTGACCATCTAGTAGATGCATCTACTAAAACCATAAAATATCTAAATGGTCCACACTGTGGATCAATTGGTCCACATATATCACCTTGAATTCGCTCTAAAAAATTTGGAGATTCAACTCCAACTTTTGCTGGTGATGGCTTAATTATCAATTTTCCTTGAGAGCAAGCAGCACATGAGAATTCTTTAGATTGAAAAATCTTCTGGTTTTTCAATGGATGCCCATGTGAATTTTCCATAATTCTTCGCATCATATTAGAACCGGGATGCCCCAACCGGTCATGCCATATAATAAAACCATTCATATCAGTAAATTTCTGGTGTACTGTCATATGTACTTCAACGGTGCTAATCTTTGTATAATACAGTCCAGAGGAAAATACACGTAACTTTTCTATCACACTTTTGTTACCTGATTCAGTTTTTGTAATGTATAAATATTCCATCTCCCCATCATTAGCAGTCTCAATATGATATCCATTTTCACGAATATCTTTAAAGCATAGTAAATTTCTTTGAGACTTAGTTGAGAGTAATGCATTTTTGATACTGATTTTTGTTCCTCTTGGTAGTACTATGTTAGCTCTTCCGGAGCCATCAATTATCTTTGTACTACCACATATTGTACTAACATTAGCATCATTCACTATCACTTGAGAGAAGTACTTTTTATTTTTGAGTATAGTATGTGTTGATGCACTGTCTGCAAGACACACATCATCATCTCTGCTAGCCATTTTCTTCAAGAAAAATAAAAGGAATAAAATATAAGACAATACTTATATTACAAACAAAAGTTAAATATGTTACAAAACATACTGAAATAAAACACACTTAAGTAAAATATTACAATCTAGATATTTAATTTATTTGGGTCTCTCCACCATCAAGCATGTAATCATCCCCCTCTGGATTGAGAAAATCTGATATATCCAGATGTGTACTTGTAGATGGGTCTTGATTCACATCATCATTTTCATAGACAAAATTTGTTTCGACATCTTTCCCTTTATTCAGCATTGATGCTTGATACAGTTTAACAAGATGTTTTGGCGTACGACAGGTACGGGCCCAATGACCTTTCATTCCACACCGATAACATAAATTCTCAACTTTTATCGGTTGCTCAGTTTGTCTAGCTGATGATTTTTCTTTATTATCTTCTCTATTCCACTTCAGGTGGCGAGATATATTTCCATCATTATTGGGGTGATTATTATTATGATACTGATTATAAAATCTTCCCCGACCACGGCCACGACCACGTCCACGGCCCCGTCCATGACCACGTTCTCGGCCTCTCCCATTATTATCATATATACTCGCGTTCACTTCAGGGAACGGAGTAGATCCAGTAGGGCGGGCTTCATGATTTTTCAATAAGATCTCATTATTTTGCTCAGCCACAAGAAGGCATGAGATTAATTCAGAATACCTTCTAAAACCTTTTTCTCGATATTGCTGCTGCAGGAGCATATTCGAGGCATGAAATGTGGAGAACGTTTTTTCTAGCATATCATTATCAGTAATTCCTTCCCCACATAGTTTTAACTGTGATGTAATTTTAAACATCGCAGAATTATATTCACTTACGGTTTTAAAATCCTGCAAACGTAAATGAATCCACTCGTAGTGTGCTTTTGGGAGAACAACAAATCTTTGATGATCATACCTTTCTTTCAAATTGTCCCAAAATACAAGTGGATCTTTCACGGTGAGGTATTCTGTTTTTAATTCTTCATGGACATGGTGTCGGAGAAAAATCATTGCCTTAGCACGTTCTTGCATAGAGGCAGTATTTCCGTTTTTGATGGTTTGTCCCAGACCCTTGGCATCTAGATGAATTTCTGCATCTAAGATCCATGATAAGTAGTTCTTACCCGTAATATCAAGAGCTACAAAGTCAAGTTTTGTGAGATTTGACATTATAATATTTTGAAATAACTTGAAATGAGCTAGGTAGATCTTACCAATACCGTACCTACTTTGGTAACTATAGCTCAGGATGTGGAACTAGAACGAAGTCGTGCTGATAACGTGTTATAAAACTTGAGAATTAAGAGCAAAATCTTAATAGAGAATATTTTATTTCAAGACTATTATAGAGAGTATACAAGAGAGAAAGATGGAAGTTAAGAACTTTTGAGGTGTATTGAAATGAAAACTAGAGCTTACTATTTATAGGAGGAAATTGGCTTCCTCTGTAAGCTTCTCTAAAGATATTTACAAAGCTTCCCTAATAAGCTTCACTAAAGATATTTACAAAGCTTCTTTAGTAAGCTTCGCTGAAGATATTTACAAAGCTTCCCTAGTAAGCTTCGCGAAAGATTATCTTGTAAACTTCCGGTTCAAAGGACATCCACACAATAATATATCATAACACGTCCGTTTTAAAAACAATACTCCCTCCGTCCCGGTTTAAGGTTCTTAGTTTGACAATGCACGCTTATTAAGAAACCAAGGCAAAAACAATAGAAACGAGTCAAACAAAAGTAGAGAGTGAAGGATATAATTGTCCAAAACACTATTCATAAAGCAAGTGGGTGAAAGTAAGTAAGGTAAGTATTGGTTTTTTTGTAATTAAAAGAACTTTTTGAGGGCAAGATTCTACAGAGCACTATTCATTCTTTTCCATTTATGGAATAAAGCAACTAAGAACCTTAAACTGGGACAGACTAAAAAGGAAAGTAAGAACTTTAAACTGGGACGGAGGAAGTATCATTTTACTAACATGCAATGTAATAAGTTACTCCCTCTGTCCCGGAATAAATATCACCGTTTTTTGAAAGTTAGTACGAAAGAATTTTGAACAATAAATTTAGGTTGATTTAATTATCATAATAAAATTGTAAAACTTGGTATTGATACACAATAAAAATATCAATAACGATTTTTTAATTTTCATTAAAGCGATACAATGACTTAACTTGCTCAAAGTTCTTTCGTACTAACGTCTAAAAAACGGCGACATTTATTCTGGGACGTAGGTAGTGTTAGTGCAGAACTGAGGTGTTACCTCGGATGTTGCCACTGACAGTCCAAGTGCTGTGACGAAATTCTTTGTAATTTGATATTTCTCTCTAATGTAATTTTTACACTAATGTCCTAATATTATTTTCAAGATGTTGGTCCATATTTCAGTTAATAATAAAGTTGGTTTATGGAGTTAAAAAGGTGGAGAATAAATTGTTGAAGAGTTATTCATAAATGCCGAGTAAAAGAGGGAATAACAAACATATTTAACATGTGTTAAATATGGTAAATGTGAAGAAGACCAAGTCCAATGTTAGTTGCTGATTAATTGAAGATGTACAAGGCATTGGAAGCTTGGAGTACAACACGGTGAAGCTAGGACTTGGGGATCAAGCTTGCGGTTGAGAAATTCATGGAAGGAAGACCAAGTCTTCGCACAAAAAGTGGAGAGCAAGCCCACTCACTCTCCCCACTCTCCCCACTCGTCACAAACAGCCCAAGGCTGTTATTTGTGTAGCCTCCAAGTCTTGGTTGGCTATAAATAGATGCTTGGATGAAGATTGAAGACAAGCCAATTTTATACACACATCCATAGCACAAAAAGACCAAAGTACTCTTGGCTCCTTTTGAGATTCTTTCTTCCATACACTCTTTTATCACTCAAATACTTCGGGTTTGAGTGAGTTTTGGTTAGGATAGAATCTTGTACTTTGTTCTTACTTTGGTTCCATAGAGAGTATATCATAGTTTGTATAGGGAACCATTTTAAACTTTGTAATTGGTTTTGATTATAAGGTTTTCGCCATCTAGGCATCTCAAGTTATATTTATATAACTTGAGAAAAATATTTCTCTTGTGCTATTTATTTTCCGCTGCAAAAACTCTACAATTTTTGTGTGTGTATTTTCTGTCCGTCTGGAGTGTTACCTGGGGTGTTACTTAACACTTGAGGTAACATCTGTTCTCAGAAAGCCTTTGACAAACATTTTCAGGTAGTAATAAAAAGGATAGCAAAGAACAATTATGTACTTTACTACTTGAATTGCTCACCCGTCAACTCTTAGTATGAGGGAAGATAAAAGTGATTCAGGAGTAAACCTTACGCGCATGTGTAGCAGAATAATTGAGGTAGGGCCGTGGCGTGCGTTTGATTGTCTATAAGAAAGGAATAAAACATTGTAGTCCAATTCCATCCACACCCCCTCAAAAAAAAAAAAAAAAAAATGCAGGGCCTTCTTGTTTTAGTTATTTGTTTTGCAAGTGTTGTAGCAAAGACAGTGCAGGCAATCAAAACAAACATCACAATTTCACCCGACTGTCAGACCCACTGTGGAGACCTGATGGTGCCATACCCATTCGGCATCGGCATTGGTACAAATTGTTCCCTAAACCCGTTGTTTGACATCACCTGCAACCGTTCGTCCAATCCTCCTAGCGCCTATATCAAAGACACCTCCATTCTGGTCCATAATATATCAGACACTCAATTGCGCGTCAGAACCGCCATTTCTTGGAAATGTTATGATAGTTCCGTCCATATGATTGAAAATGCTACAACAGGGACTGATTTGAGCGGAACACCCTACAGTTTTTCAGAATCAAATAAGTTTACGCTCATCGGTTGCAATGACGTTGTGGTCATCCAAGGTGAGGACAAATTTAAAAGCGTTGCAACTGGTTGCCTAACCCTTTGCTTGAACGCAGACGATGTGGTTGGAGGAAACTGTACCGGGGGAGGTTGTTGTCAAATATCCATTCCCAAGGGTTTCAAGTATTTTTCAGTTAAAATAGATAACTATTCGGCCAAGCTTAATTATGTTCGGGCTTTTAATCCTTGCACTTATGCTTTTCTAGCCGAGGAAAACACATTTAGTTTCAACGGTCTCTCCGACTATGCTGAAGACACAAAATTTGTGGAAAGGACCCGGGCTGATGTTTTTGGGGTTCTTGATTGGGCGATCGGGAACCTGAGCTGCCTTCAAGCCCAAAAAAATAATACCCTCGCCTGCAAATCCAATAGTGTATGTGTTGACGCCAGCACAGATTCTAATGGAGGGTATCGTTGCGAATGCAGAAAAGGTTATGAGGGCAATCCATACCTGCATCCTGGTTGTCAAGGTGTTACTTCGTTCTCTCTTATTTTCACTTTAGAGTAATTGCAATTCGGTTACCTTACTTGTGTACATTTTTTCAAAAAAATGCAACAAACCACAATCACCCCACCCACCCACCCTCCCGCACCACCACCCCTTCCTCTTCTTCCCCTTCCATATCCCCACCTCCACCACGACCGTACCCCAATTTTCCAAATCATTTCTCCCTCTCAACCCATGACTATTTTTATTTTTCCATACCCACCCAGCAACCCCCGCCTCATTAGAAACAAAAGGTATTTCCATGGCTAAAGTCTCAGCCACTCGCCCCAGAGTGCCACTTAACCCTAGCAAGATCCAATTGCTTACATTTTCAAAATTGAAATGGAAGCTTCCAAGTATGGAATTTGCATAATCGTTCCCCCTGTCTCCCCTCATCCCAAAAAAAACACCATTTCCAAACTCAACAAATCCCTCTCCGCCGACTCCTTACTGGCAAACAACATATCCGGTTTTGCCCCCAAAAGCACCGTCTTGTTCAGAGAGACAATACATTGTCCCCCAATTTGAAGTCGAATAATTACTTGAAGAGGTACTCAAAGAAGGTGTTGACGGCTTTGGGAATCGAACCCTTTACTTGAAGGTGGATAAACTCTTTCCGGTGGAGTACGCCAATGGTATGCCTGCTACGCATTTTCTCTGATCCATTTAACCTTTGATTTTTGTCGCCAACAAATATCCTCCCGTAACAAGAGTTCATCCAGCTCACTCTTCAAACAACACCGCCTATGTTGTTGTTCACTCGATAGAGAGAGAAACGGTCTCCTCACATCTGTCAATTTCTGTTATGCCCTGAAGCACCTTTTCCTTAGCATGTCTGATATCACCAAAAATCTCCTTGTTCCACACCTTCAATTTTTCTATCAAAAAACCAGCCCGCCCTTGCACCTGACATTCACTCCACCACCACGCCACTAAATCATGAAATCCCGGAAACAGACCAAGTGAATTGTCTGTTAGCCAACTCTATCTCCCTCCTCAAACCTGCGCATGCATACTGGTCGTTAATCTAGAACCACCTTTCTTTTTCCACTAGCGTCTAATCACATTAAAATCCCCCCCTAAACACCATCGAGAGCCACACAATCCCGCTAAATCCATCAACTCGTCCCAAAAAGCCTCTCTAAGTCTCGGGCGAGAAGGTCCATAGACGGAATCGCACATCTAGGCAGATGGACCCCACAACCTCCATTTTAGTGGCAATTCTGGAGTCCCATAAAACAATTATTCCTCCTAACGCACCACTTGATGGAAGGAAATTCTCAATCTTCAAAATCTAGACCCCCAAATACTCTTAATAAGCATGTATCAACCAACTCTCTTTTGGATTCTTGAATGAAAACAACATCAGGGGCAACTCTCCCTCACCTTCCTTCTTTTCCCACGATCCCCCTAGCCCATAAACATTCCAAGAAAGAATCTTCATGAGAAACCACGTATACTAAATTACACGAGTGAGTCATACATATATTAAAGGATTGTTCTATATAGTTTAATGTCAAAGTCTTTATTTAGACTTTATTACATAAATATAACTATATTAAATTTTACTTTGATATTATTTAAAATTAATAAATAATATTTACGTCAAAATGCATTCCCCAAAATAGTTCTTATACGTATTTATTTATTTTTTTAAAAAAAAAAGCTAGTAAAAGTAAACATAAAAACTCGTGTAGTTTTCAAAATTTTATATTTAGTTTTTATCTAATTATCATACCAAAAGTTATAAATTATAGATACAGAACAACTGCTTCCGAGCTTACCCAACTATTTGAGATGTGTAGATATAGTCATTTACTTCTTTGTTTTTTTTTTTTTTTTTTTTTTTTTTTTTTTGCATTGAGTTGCATAAATTAATTTCTTTGTGAACCAATGATCACTAGACTTAACAGCATCCATATTTTGATGTTAAATTTTCATGTGCATTTGGAAAGTCAAGACATTTGAACCCATCTAAAACCTACCACTCATTATCCCACCACTCAGCAGTAGCCCTACCCCAGTCTAAACCCCAACCCAAAAGTGCATTTTTCCCCATCATCCTTCCTTATATGTCCTCTCCCCCACCCTCTCCATCTCCTCTCCCCCCCCCCCCCCCCACCCATCTCTCCATCTCTCGTCCACACCTAATTGAAAACCCTCCTTTGATCTCTCCACTGCATTACAAAACAAAGAACAACAACAACAAAGCCTTAGTACCAAAATAGTTTCGGGTTGGTTAACATGAATCCTCATATGTCATCGTGAAGAAAAAGATGTAAAGGGAAAAAAAAAGATTAAAAGAAGATATAGGTGGGGAAAAAATAGAAAATGAAAAGAAGAGAAGAAAATAATAATAATAATAATAGTTATAATAATTATAATAATAATTATAATAGTAATAATAATAAGAAGAAGAAGAAGAAGAAGAAGAAGAAGAATAGTGATAATAAAAGAAATTATATATAATAGATAGTGAAAATGAAAATAATAATAATAATAGAAAAAAATCAACGTACCCTATCACACACATGAATTTTTTTCCCTCAACTCCGGCTTCTTCAGGGTCATATAATAAAACATGGCCACATCATTTTGTAAATAAAATTTTGTAAGATTTTTTTGTTACTTTAGGATTACTCTATATTTATAATTCATTTTCAAGTATGTCTACTTTAACCTGGTACCATTTTGTTTTAACTTGGTATGGTTTATGCTTATAATGACCTACCATACTGTATAGATATCGATGAGTGTCTACAAAAAGACCACAACTGCTCCCATATCTGTCAAAATACACTAGGAAATTACAAGTGTTCATGTCCACAAGGGACTGATGGAGATGGCTTGAAAAACGGGGAACGATGTCAATGCAAGCAAGGTTACGAAAAGGATGGCAGTGGAAATGGAACATGCCGTCAGAACTCGCAACCTCCGCAACCTCAGAACTCACAAACTCAGAACTTGCAATTTCTTTTAGGTAATATTAGGAGTTCAAGCTTTTGCTATTGCTACTACTTTTCCTCTTCCTTCTTTTTCAAGGTCTAAGATAAATTTGGTATATCTTCTACTGTATGATGTAGGTATTGCCATATGTATTCCCTTTGTAGTCATTGGAATAATTTGGTTGTACTTCATCGTCAAGCGAAGGAAAATCCTACAAAGAAGAAAAATTTTATTCAAGCAAAATGGTGGTGAGTTCTTGAAAGAGAAACTTGCTGGAAGTCGAATCGAATCAGTGAAGATATTTACGGTCGAAGAGTTGGAGAAGGCCACCAACAATTATGCTGAAAACACGATTGTTGGACAAGGAGGTTATGGCACGGTGTACAAAGGAATCTTATCAGACAAACGTGTAGTTGCAATCAAGAAGTCTAAGGTGTTGGACAAGAGCCAAAAAGAGCAATTCATTAACGAGGTGATTATTCTTACTCAAATCAACCATCGGAACGTGGTGAAACTACTAGGGTGTTGTTTGGAGGGGGAAGTGCCATTACTAGTTTATGAATTTATCTCTAATAACACACTCTTCTACCATATTCATAGTCGATCATGGGGGGTGCCTTGGTTAACATGGGATAACCGTTTAAGGATAGCCACAGAATCAGCCGGCGCACTTGCTTATCTTCACTCTGCAGCCTCCATGCCCATCATACACAGAGATTTCAAATCCCCAAATATATTACTAGACGAGAATTACACCACAAAAGTTGCAGATTTTGGTGCTTCGAGACTAGTCCCCTTGGACCACTCTCAAGTAACCACTCTAGTACAAGGGACATTAGGCTACTTAGATCCTGAATACTTCCACACAAGCCAGTTAACTGATAAGAGTGATGTTTACAGCTTTGGAGTGGTCCTTGTTGAACTGTTAACAAGTCAAAAGCCCCTTGATGGAAATAGAGCCCCGGAAGAAAGGAGTCTAGCAATACATTTTGTTGTGTCAATGAAGAAAAATAGATTGTTTGACATTCTTGAACCTCGAGTGAGAACAGAGGGTACTCCCGAGCAACTTCAAGCGGTGGCTGAGCTCGGGAAGAGATGCCTTAGCCTAAATAGTGAGGATAGGCCAACAATGAAGGAAGTGGCAATGGAACTCGAAGGTTTGAGGAAGTTCAACAAACATCCGTGGGCTGAATCTGATCATGACCGTGGCCGTGAAGAGACAAGGAGTTTAATGATTGGGAAAGAAGAATCAGACCTTTACACTGTTCGACTTGATCAATACAGCAATAACTTTGGAGAGTATAGCTCATCAGATAATGCCACGATTATACTCCAACCTAACAGTCCTCGCTGATCGCTTTCGAGTGGGATTTATGTTTTGCAATAGGGGAAAGACACTCGTTCAGTTTTTACTACTGGGCAACCCTTTCTCTTAACTAATATGTGTATTTTATGACTTTTTTTCATTGCTCAGATTTTAATTAGGAGCTCGGTACAAAACTAGCTCATTAAGAAGAATTAAATCATTTTCGACAACTACTCTTCTACAAGAAATAGTACTCAAGTTGATTCTACCACTATGCATTTGTTGAGTAATATGTCAAACATCTTTAACTATAGGCATTTGTTGGATAATACGTAGTGTGTCAAATTCTAAACATCCTTTCTAATTTCCAAGTCTTTCCAGAGTAGAGAAATAAATAAACTGAAGTATCTTTCCTGACCTTGATATTTTCCAAGTCTCTCCCGAGTAAAGAAATCAACTGAGTTGTCTTTCCTAACCTTGCTATTTTTCCAAGTAATTCCACAATAAAACCATTAAAAATTGTCATAGAAGCATTTCATCAAACAGTAAGTATGCAATTCTTTTAAAACTAAGTTCAGACAGATATACAATAACTGAGTGATAACACAACAATTGAGACATAGATATGTAATTCTCTTGTTCCCAATTTCATCTTTATTCAAACGTAAGATGATTGCGAGTTGTAGAAATCAGGAGTGCACGTAATCATACATTCAAATTCAAACTGGCAACATTTTGGAAAGAAAATATGAAATAGAAAGGGCTTTACCTGCATAACAATTTCTCCAGTTCTTGCACCACAATCCACCGGACTTGGCGTCGCTCGCGAGGCAGTGAACGGTTTAGCACCCACACGGTCGGTGGTGACAGTTGATTCGCAAGAAACTGTATTCGCTTGTTCCACATTTTGATGGCTCTAGCGGTGTTCACGGTCCGGTCCGGTTTTTGTCAAAATTTCACAAAATCAGGACCGGACCAATTGTTCGGTTCTGTATAAAACTAGAATCAAGACGGCAAAAACTATATACACAGCCCGGTAAATACACAGCCCATTTAATTCCATCGCTGCCCTTGCACGTCTCGTGTATACTTACACGAGATGAGAGCTTACATCTCGTGTACATATACACGAGAACATTTCGTGTAAGTACACACGAGATGAGAACCGCAACAGCAAAAGCAACAATAAACATAACTTGGAATGAAATTTGATTCTCAAATAGGACATCTCCACAAAACATCAATAGACCATTACACATATACTATCGCCTAATTGTATACGAAATGAAAGTGTTAACAAGGATAAGCATATAATTCAAACATTCATACAAACTGGATAAATCAAAAACCATTACACATATACTATCCTATATGTAATCTTCTTTGTCTTCTTGCATCGGTATCCTCCTCATAGAGTTGACTGAACTCTGCTATCCTATCTTGGTATGGGAGGAGTAGTTGGCTTGCGGTTGGATCACAGCGGTTCCGATAAAGATTTGGTGGTGGTGGTATTGGGTAATCATTGCCTAACATGCGCAGCTGCAAAAGTAATAACAGTTAAATACAAGACAATGAAATATAATGAATATAAGTAAGACAACTAAATATAACTAATATAGATGAGACAATTAAGTTTCATACCGCTATAAAATGGTTTCCATTGACTTGTCCACCACAACTGTGTTCACCGGTGGTTGTACTGGTGCAGTCACTGGAAGGCATAACATACCACCGCTAGTCGAGTAAGAAATGAACGCCACATTATACCTCGTGGCAATGATGTGCCCAAGATCTGGGAGCTCCATCCAATAATCACTGGGCGCCGTCCGGCTATAGCAAGCAATCTTACGTAAGAGTTCTCTTACCGATATCCAAGGTAGAACTCTTTCGTAAAGGTCTTGGCGAGCAAGCACCTCATTGTAACATTCTGTGCGCACTTCAGCCCACTTCTCCTCATCTCCGTATACCTGTGCTGCTACGGCTCTATAGCCACAATGTCCATCTGATGCCACATCTATGATGCCTCCAATACGCGGGGTAATGAAAGGCGGAAAAGACTCTACATACGGGGAGCTGTATAAACTAGTATAATTGGGCTGTCCATTTCCCTCTCCACGACCCTGACCCTGATCCCGTCCTCGTCCTCGACCTCGACCTCGGCCTCGACCCTGTCCTCTCCCACGACCGGAAGGAGCTACTGGTGGATGAGACGTAGTAGTACTAGCAGGGGTAGATGGTGTGGGTCCTGAAGGTGATTTCCGTTTGCGGGTGGACTCCGAACTCGCTTGGGTTGATGCAATGAATGCACATCTAGACCTGAAATAGGGCAAAGAAAAAAGAGTGAGAAGCATTCATACTGTTGTTTGAAAGTGTTAAAAAAAATTGATGCTGCTGCTGATGTGTCTCGTGTAAGTCCATACGAGACATATCTCGTGTTGTATTACACGTGACAAGTCTCGTGTAATACAACACGAGATATGTCTCGTGTTTACTTACACGAGACACATCAGCAGCAGTTAAACAGTAGCAGCAACACAACAGCACAACAGCAACAATACAACAGAAAAAAAATTGAGACATAATTGAATGAAGATATATACCCTTTGCCAGTTGAGTTTGGTGGAGCGGGGACTCCAAAAAATTTGTTAGTATGCTCCCAATCTGACAGTTCTCTGGAACTTCCGGCCCGGGGTTCATTCGGCTTTGAAATATGATCCGGCTCCATCGTTTTGAATAACTGTCTCCTTACCGGTTCAGGCTCCTTAGATGAAGGGTTGTCTACTTCAATGTCCACCTTCTTCCAAAACTCATGAATCGTGGACAGCTCAATCCGTCCCTGACACTCCTCTATCTGTGCAATCTCATGACTACATGGAAGTCCATGTGTCCGCCTGTAGTAACACCCGCAGGCAGCCTCAGTGATTACATAACCCCCATTATGACGCTGCTTGATTTTCTGAATTCGATCATGCTCTTGTCTGATAATGCGAAAGGCTACCGTTGACACTCTAGTGAATATGTTGCGATATAGATTGCGGGTCCTCAAATCAATTGGATATCTGGTCCTTGATCTATTCATACCCTGTTTGATAGTTTTTAGCTGGATATCTATGATTTTATGAGCCTTTTTAAACAGTGTGTCAAAAGTAGAAGAAGCACTCCCCAATGCCTTCTTCAACCTGTTATGCTCACCCTCAGTCCTGTTTGTGGTATGGGTCCCGAAGTGTGTTAACACATCCGTGTGCATGGACAGAATATTCTGAGAGTACAAATTAAGCCATGTCTCGCGGAGGTAATCCAATAGTGCAGGATAAGATCTGAAACGGTCACGAAGCTCTGCCCAACGTAAGTCCCATTCGTCGGGGTTAGGGGCTGAGATTGCATAATTGAACGTCCTCATGAATGATTCTGCGAAGTCCTCGCTACCTGTATGCTCCAACCCTTTCCTTCTAACATTCATTTCGATATGCCTCCGACACAAGAAGTGTGCGGTGTGGGGAAAAAATGTACGGAGAGCGCTGATGAAACCCAACTCACGATCAGTGACAAAAACTGTAGGCAACCGGGGAGGTGTAAACAGACTGTGCAAATTGTTCAATGCCCATTCGTAATCACCCGTACTCTGATGCCTGAGGAACGCAGACGCTATTGTGAAATTATGCCCGGTGGAAGTAAAACCTACAAACTGCAAGTAGTACATTCCGTAGCAGTTGGTGTTGTGAGTGCAGTCACCCTGTACAACATATGGAAAACAGTTCAGAATCTTCATTGCTAATGGGTGAGAGAAGAATATGTCTTCGATCATGCCAGTCTCAGCGTCTTCCCTCGTGTAGCTAGTATATTCATTATCACTGAGTAACTTAAGGAATTGTTGTAGCGGGTTCCTCCCTTGTCGTTCCCCTTCTCTATATTTTGACACGGCATTCCGGACGTGCATCGGAGTGCTCACGTTCTTCTCATCCTTCATCTTTAGCATTGCCACAATGTCATTTGGACGCACTGAACATTCACTTGCGGTACACACAGCGTCATATTCCCCAGGTGTCAATTTCCCGAGAGGAAAACCTTCCGGGTACAAAGGAAAGGCATGATTATGTATGCCATTCCTCACAACATAACCCCATGACCCATCAACACCCCTCTCTGTGGCGTATAGTTTAAAACTGCAATCTCGTTTCTTTGTACTAGTCTTCCTAATGTTATTTGATCTTCCGGCCCTGTGTTGTCCACCAAAATGACATGTGATGTAAGCATATGCTAGTTTATTTCCACGTCTATTCCTCGAGCTGTGTATAACTAGGTGTATATTTCGACCCCTCGCTATTTCCCGTACATGTGCAAGAAGCGCATCCCGAGTTTGAAATATTTCTGATGTCGTGAATTCATCACTGGTATCCGGGAATGGACCCTGCAAAATACGAGATGAAAAGTCAGTTTCAAAGCCCCAGCATACATCTATCTCGTGTAAGTCTACACGAGTTTCATCTCGTGTAGAGATACACGAGATGAAACTCGTGTAGACTTACACGAGATACTCCCTGTACAGATTGAAAAAACAAAATTGAAAACTGGAATTTGATCTGATATTTCATTGTTATTGTCATGTGTATTTGAAGATTGTATAAATAAATATCATGTGATTTAATTCAAGATGAGATTTTTAAAACAAGATGGGATTTTTATTTTGATTTTGATCACAATACACAAAAAAGCATTAAAAACTTACTTCATCGAAGCAAGGATCATTGAAACTTGGAGAATGGTTGATGTGGGAATATTTTGTAAGATTTCTTCTTCTCTCATCAACGAGAAAATCTATCATATCAAGGTCAATACAATCATAAGAAATTTTGTGGAGAATTATGTGAGGAATCCATGTTATTATGTGAGTAATCCATGTTATGAACTTAAAGATTGAATTTTTGAATGATAAAGGGATATTGTGTGGTTTCTGTTCAGAATGGGTGTGTTTTAGTAGGGAGGGTTTAATCGTCAAATTCATGCAATGGTCGCGAAAAAGGGTTATGGAATTTAAACATCTCGTGCAGGTTTACACGAGATTAACTTGACCATCTCGTGTATACCTACACGAGATGTCATAAACTCCAAATGACAAGTTGTTTTTTTTTTTTTTAATTTTTTTTCTAGGCTCTAGATGACATTTTAAGACATTTACATTAGTATGACATTGGTCAAATTCTAAACGGAAATGGAGTTACAAATATGTCTCATTTTTCTAGGTTTTATTGGAATATGTCCCGATCTTATGAAAGTGGTCCATGTCTAAGTTTTTTATTTTTTTTTAATTTTTTTTATAGGCCTCTAAATGACATTTTAAGACATTTCCATTAGTATGACATTGGTCAAATTCTAAACGGAAATGGAGTTACAAATATGTCTCATTTTTCTAGGTTTTAATGAATATGTCCCGATCTTATGAAAGTGGTACATGTCTAAGTTGTTTATTTTTTTTTTAATTTTTTTCTAGGCTCTAGATGACATTTAAACGTGTTTTTCATTAGTATCACTTTCCTCAAAATCCAAAAGCGGAAATTGAGTTAGAATTTGTGACATTATTAGGGTTTTTAGGGTTTTAAGG